>ML833312.1:16829-30373 GCA_009831015.1 Picea engelmannii
GAGGGAAGGTAGGTACATTGTATTTATGTACTATTAATGTTGAATATTATATCTCTTTAGCTTCTACAAGAGTGGATACAACATTGTGGAATCATAGGATTAGACACATGAGTGAGAAGGGGATGCAGATACTTCACAAAAGGAAATTTTAGCCAGATCTTACACAAGTTGATTTGGATTTCTGTGAGTACTGTGTTTATGGAAAACATAAGAGAGTCATATTTCTTAGAGTTGAAAAAGAAAACAAGAGTGAAAAGTTGGAGCTTTTTCATACATATGTATGGGGACTAGATTAGGTATCATCTCTTGGTGGATCTCATTATTATGTTACTTTTATTGTTGATGCAACTAGAAAAACTTGGGTTTATTTCATTCAACAAAAATCTAATTTTTTTGATACTTTTAAGAAATGGAAATCTTTGGTTGAGAATGAGACGGGAAAGAGGTTGAAGTGTCTCATATCAAACAATGGAGGTGAATACTTCAACAAGGAGTTTGATAATTACTATTCATACCATGGGATTTGTAGAGAAAAAACAATAATAGGAACACCACAAGAAAATGGTGTGTTATAAATGATGAACATGAGAATCATGGAACGTGCAAGGAGTGTGAGATTGCATGTTGGGTTTCCCTTCAAGTTCTGGGAAGATGTTGTAGATATTGTTGTTTAATTAATAAATAGAGTACCTTCAAGTTCTTTCGATGGTGGCATTCTAGAGGAGGCATGGACAGCTAAAAAGGTAAGCTATTCATTTCTGAAGACTTTCAGTTGTGAAGAATTTGTCCATATTGATAAACAAAATAGAACAAATATTGAAGTAAAATCCAAGAAGTGTACCTTTATTGGATATGGTGTTATTGACTTTGGTTATCTCTTATGGGATTATGAAAATAAAAAAATCATTAGGATTAGATATGTGATATTCAATGAGAAGGTCATGTGCAAATATCAGTTTCATGGAAGGAAAAAAGAATAAGAAAAACCATAATACATAGTGCTTGATGAGATCACTGAAAAAGAAACTCCAAAGGTACAACAAAATCAAAATGTACAACAATAGGAGTAGAAGGTACCTCAAACTCATGCAAGTTTTGTTAGAATATCTACCATGTTAAGTAGACCCCATGAATGATACTCTCCTTCATTGTATTATTTATTATTGATTGATTTTGGTGAACCATAAAGCTAGGAAGAGGCAATGCAGGTAGATAGTAAAAAGAAGTGGGAGCAAGGCATGAAAGAGGAAATGGATTCCTTGGTAAATAACCAGACCTGGAACTTGATTAAGTAGCATGTAGGAAAAAAGAGCATTTTAGAATAAATGGTTTTACAGGTTGAAGGAAGAAGATGGAGAAAAAAAGTGGTACAAGGCTAGACTTGTTGTAAAGGGGTTTTCACAGAAGAAAGGTATATATTTTGATGAAATATTTTCTCCTGTTTTTTAAATTAATTCTATTGGGACTATTTTAAGTCTTATGTCAGTAGAAGATTTGCATCTTGAAAAGTTAAATGTAAATAAAACTTTTCTCCATGGGGATTTGGATGAAGATAATTATATGCAGTAGTGTTGACGGGAGAAATTGGCCACTCGTCAACAGGAGGGGTGGATCCGGTCCAAGGTTGTCTAAATAACCCTAGCCGTTTGGAATGATCCACTCCGATGGGTTTATCAGCTCCGTTGGCCAATCTAATTCCTAGGAAAGTGAAAGAAAAACTAAATTAAAGAAACTAATCTAAGTGAAAAAACGAACTACAACAAACTATATACAATTCTAATATATATATACAGTTCACTAACTAATATTACAAAACAATCATTCTATTTATTTAAATGTTCAGCTATCAACAGAATTAAATCTCAATTATATATGTACAGTATTTACAGAATACAAATTTTGATCTAAATTTGCAAAAATCATTTGTAAATTGTCTTATGACAGTGAAGCTATTATTTTTTATTTTTATAACTTTTCTGTGAAAGAAGTGAAATAAAAGCTAACTAAGCTAAGCAATTAAGATAACAATCTATACTATATATCTATCTAAACTACTGAGAATTCTCGAATTTATTTAACTATTAAATTGCAAATAACAAACTGACCTGAAGTAACGCGTCCTATTTGTCCTATTCACAACACTCGATTTAGTTGTTTGATGGGAGAAATCCACACCAAATTTTCCACAAGCTTCTTGTAAACAGGAAGCAACAATGCTCTTTGAATATGAATGATGGAACAAACAAGACATAAAACAACAACAATTTTATAGTTTACAGATCATCACATTTAGATAAATCCTAGTGCGAATATTTGTACATAATTGTTCACTTAACAAAGAAGATAAACCTCCTTCTCATTAAATTGAAACAGGATAATTGTTGCATGTAAAATGAGATACATCAAATATGAACAGAATTTAAATCATAACGCATCAACCTGTAACAAATCTTGATATCTAAAGTAGTCAATAATTTGATTACAAATTAAAATGCACAGAAACTTGAACAAAAGTAAGATAAATTGAAGCTAAATCCATACAATAAATCCACTTCTATTCGAGTTTGTATCATCATAAGTCCATAGTCTTTGTTCTCCCAAAAGTGATGGGTTCTTTACAAAAATTAATAAGTATATAAAGGCCACAGGGTAAAACATCCCTGTGGGAATTATCAAAAACTGTTTGCAAAAAATATGAGAACAATCTCCCAAATCTCTATTTCTAACTAAGACTAACAACTTAAACCAAAACTATGTAACAAAAGCATATTCTAAACTGCCACAACAAGTCCAATTCCCATTGAAATTCGTGTGTACCTATAGATAGACAAGAATAAATAATTTTAGATAGCGTTCAGTTATAAAATCAACAAAAATCCAACTTTTATGACTAGCTACAGAATCTCACGATTCTGTAGCTGGTCATATTTACAAACCAAATCATTTTAAATTAATCCAAATGGTAATAGAAATGTATACGGTGAATCAAACAACTCTTAATTACTAATTCAAAACAAAGCCAATCATTTATGCCAATTCAAGGACAACAAAATCATGTTAATCCAAACAGAATTGTATCCGATTTAGCAATCCAATAAACACCAACACAATCGACTATGCTAATTCAAAACAAACAGAATCGTTTTTGAATCAAACAAAAAAGAACTATATCAAACTAACTCAGAGCCAATTCAATCATTTATACTAATTCAAGAACAACAAAATCGTATTAAATCGATTCAATCAAAACAAAGGTATACTCAATTTTAGCAAACAAATCTTTTGTACTGATTCAATGAAAACACAATTCAAAACGAAATCATTCTTGGTAATTCGAAGTAAACAAAATTGTTCTAAAACAATATTGAAATAACATACCTTGGCTGTACAGATACGATTCGTTCAAGCCAATTTTGAGTTAACAAAAGCAGTAGCTGCCTCAACATTTCTTAACACGATAGAACTCGTCGTCTTTTGCTTCTTATCATAAGCTTGCAGCCTATCATTTTCCTTAGACAACACAATCACCCGGTCCTCTAAGGACTTAATTTTGGATTGCAACAGAGGGACATCTGTGTAGTATCGTTCCAGCCAAGAGTTGCATTGAGTGCACTGTTGTTGATTGGGCCGAGTTACTTCAGGTGAGGGTTCTTTTAAATTACCAAGGGTTCCACTGTCAAGCTTAATTCTAGTGAATTTATGGTCATCCTTAAGGCACAGTGGAAGGTTGGACACATAGTCATAGGGTTCAATAAAACAGAGGCCATGAGAGTAAGGGTATTCCTCGGTCAAAAAATGTTCAATCTCAGAGTCTGAATCTTCGCTCAAAACAATAGGCTTTTGGTCTGTGTTTTGTTTGGGCTTATTACGAGCACACCTAGATACCCATCGTACAACTTTCTTTCCCCTGCTGTTGACATCTGTATTACCCTTCCCCTTTTTTCTTGAAGGCTTCTTAACATTTTCCTTCGAACATGAATTAGGCATGGCATCCGGTAGGTCAGCGTTGGGGTAGGTCGAGGGTTTGACAGCAGGTAGAAGGGTAGGAGGTGGCATGGCAAGCCCAACAAGGGTTTCAGTGACCACAGTCTTGTCCACTTGAACACATTCAAGAGTGGCAAAGCCATTCCTTGATAGGAAAGCTTGCCAACAGTCAGCATTCAACCTCAAATGATGGACAATAACGATTTTGATGAAACAATGATGGAAAAGGTTGGAGTCGGCCTTTTCCCTCTCAAATCGTTTATACATTTTATACAGACTGCGTAGGAGGTAGTGAGGTATATTCACAGGGAAATCCATGAAATTCATAAGAAACCGGAGATGGTAAAGAAACACTAAACCATAAGGACCCTCGCAAGTCACAAATTGATTAACAATGGGCAATAAATCATGCCATCAAGACTTAAGGGCAGTGACTGGTATACCTCTGTCACAATTGAAAATTTTCCTCAATGTAAATAGGAGCAGCCACGACACTTCATCCACCTTCGAATTCTTAAACCACCTCTGCCCTTTAGCTGGTAAACCCGTCGTTAAACTAAGGAATTCTTCGTTCAATTCAAGTTGAATATCTCCAACCTTGGCCCTACATCCATCGAATGTGAGGGCGAATTGTTGAGTGACTGCAAGGTTGAAACCCTCGAATTTTTGGATGAACATTAACCAACCATTACTCTCCAAGTCCTCACGAGAATTGTCAAATAAAAGCAACGTTTGGATGCCATTAGGTTCTATGCGCACTACAGGGGCCATAGGAGAGAGCACACTGTTGGGGTAAATGGTGAGGGGGCTGGACAAGGTAGACACAAGACCAAATGCTCACAGGTTTCCCCAAAACAAATAGAGGTAACCCGAGATACAAGGTAGACATTAATGGCTATATGTGTGCGGGTGGTGGAGTGAAATAAAACCATGCGAAACAATCATTTTGATATGTACAATCGACGATGCTTTGGTGATTCAAATCACTATTGGTGTATGTCAAAAACAATGTAAACGACATGCCAAACAAATAATCATTGAAAACCATGACAAGTCGATCCAACTATTTGATCATACAATAGCATTTATAATGATTTAAAACAAAACAACATTTCGAATATAGCACCAAGGATTTGATCATAAAATTTATGCGTTCTATGAAACCATTGTCCTAAGGATTTAATCAAAGACACCAAAAATCATTGCAACATGAATTTATAAATTGAAACCATGCCAAACAAAAATACAATGTAAATAAACGTTTGGTGTTTTGATACATGTATGACCATTAAAGGTGAAATGACCACATGAACAAGGGTAATCATAATAATCCAGTGACGATTTTAATGCCATCGACGTGACTTGAGAATCGAGGTTTTCACGCTTGCAGTCGTGAAAATGAAAACAAAAGGCAGGTGTGAGAATAGTGGAAGATAACAATGTCATTTTGTTTTCAAGAATTACAACAAGTATTTAGGGTTCAAAACCCTTGTGTAGGCAGCTTATAAGGAAAAGATAAAAATGCAAAATGACTACCAACAATGGCGACACACTGGTAGAAGCAGTTATCTATGCCAAAAGAACAAATCCAGATTATGATATGAGAATAATTCTAACTCATAAACAATCATAAAATTGTTTAAACATCATCATTAATCAACTATTCCAGCTGTGCTTAAATGATGAAAACTGATAACAGTCTTAAGAAAAGCGAGTTATGATATTAAAGATAAATCTCCAATACTGTTGACAGAGCCACTGCTGCCAGTAGGCGTCCATAGCCTCGACAGGGTTGTCATTTAACCTACTCTGACATCCGTATCCTACCAAGAAGTTCCAGATCAGAATAAAGGACATTTTAAGGTCAAGAGATTCCATATTTGTGAATTTTCATATACCCGACATTGCTTCACTACCAGCGGGCCTATTCAGTACCCCGACGAAGTTGTCTTGGCATCATGCATGCATTTACCCACTGCCAACAAACCCGTTCAGCATCCCGGTGGGTTTACAAGCACTTCCCACAGTTCTTTTATGATTTATTTCATTTTTAAAGATATATAATTGAGCGGGGTGACGTTGAAAATTATGATATTTCAAACATATTTTTTCAGACCTTGAAAGAATTTTTTAAAACTGTCCTTCATTAAGATTCAGAGATGGTTTGTTTACAAAACCGACCTTCTAAGGCAGGGAGACATCTTCTGAGTCATTCCCTTAAGAAACAGGGACAACATAAGAAGATAATGGATGATCGTGATACGCTTTACTTACAGATTGAAATCAATAAACTTCTTTCAAACAACAGTCTTTTCTCAATCATGATTGTAAATTTTAGAAGTACATTATACTTAATGTTTAGACAATTTTTCAACAGTCATTTCAGAGAAAGAGTTTTCTGTTTTCTTTGTCTGAACAGTTCAATTTTTGCTTTGTGTATTTCCAAAAAGCAAAAATTGATAAGTGTAAGGAAAAATCAAAACCAAAACAGAAAAAGAAAAGCAAACAAAAGAAAAATATTTAGACAATATACATAGGGTTGTCATCAAGCAAAATATCTTTTCAGAGCTTGGCCATTCACCGGATAGGTGTCTAGCTGTCCCTCTAGATTCTGTAATCAGAAAGAGTTGGGACCCAATTTCTCAGCAATAAAAAACTGTCCTAGCCATAAGTTCTGAAACTTCGTATACTCTCCCTTTCCCTCATGCAGTTTGTCCCATTTCAAGACAAGGTCATCTACTTCGAAGTTCCTATCAAAGGCAGAGTTGGAATCAAACTAGCTTTTGACCACTAGTTGATGTTGATCTAACTTACGTTTTGCTTGAGCTCTTACCTCTTCTAGTTTCATTAAAGCATTAATTCGATTCTCCAAAGGGGGGGTAGTCTTCTTCTTGTATTTTCTATGATAGCTATAGTGAGGGAAGAAGAATATGCGGTGGCAGAATTGCTTCTCCGCCATAGACGAGAAAGAAGGGAAATTTACCTACAACAGTTTTTGGTGTTACTCTATCAACCCATATTGCATTTAATAGTTCATTATGCAAATTTTTGTGATTTTCAGATACCGTTCTCTTGATGATTTTAATCAAATTCTTATTGGTTGATTCTGCCAATCCATTGCCCTGGGGGTAGTAGCTGGAAGAATAATTCAATTTAATTCCCTTTTCTAGAGCGATGTCGCTCATCTCAAGAGACGAAAAATAAGAAGCATTATCAAATACTAAACAATCAGGGATACGAAAACGAGTAATAATATTTGAATTTAAAAAGGCAATTACCTGACTGGTATTCACAGTTCTCAATGCGGCAGCTTCAGACCACCTGGTGAAGTAATCCGTGGCTGTTATGATAAACTTATGCTGTTGTGAGGATGGCGGATTGATTGGACCTATAATATCAATACCCCACTGCTAAAAAGGGACATCTATTGAAACTGGCTGCAAAGGAAAGGCTGGTTTCTGTATCCGCCCGGATGTTTTTTGAAAAATAATACACTTGCGACACAAGGCATGAGCATCTCTAAAAAGTGTGGGCCAGTAATAACTAGCTCTTAAAACTTTATGGGCAGTGGTGTCACCACCAAAATGCCCACCAACTTCTCCTACGTGCAATTCTAGTAAGACCTTTTCTTCTTCATCTTTCTCAAGACAACGCATTAGTACTCCATCAAACTTTTGATGAAACAGAATACCATTTATCAAATGAAAGGAGGCATATTTTAATCTTAATTCTCTTCTTTTAGTGGGATCCAGGTGACGAGGGGCTGACCCATGTTCAAGACTGAATTTTATATCATCATACCAGGGACTGACAGAGTTTTGTGCACAATGGATTGAATTTTGATTGTGTTGTCCTAGGTTTGACATATCGTTTTCTTCTTGTTGTCCTACTACTAAGTCATAAACTAACTTTCACAACCCTTGGCCTCTCACTATTTGTGCTGGGGTGATTTCTATGTCATACTCTTGTAAGGAGGTAACCCAATTCGCCCTCTTTTCACCTAGTTCTTTCTGCACTAACATATTTTTGACGGCTGGGTAAGGGACAACAATTTTCGTCCTAGATTTCAAAAGATAAGATCGAAAGTGCTTGACTTCTTTAAAAATAGCGTAGGCTTGTTGATCTACTGCTGGGTAATTAAGTTCCGCACCTTTAAAAGTAGAGCTCATAAAGGAAATTGGGACTTCATTGTTTTCAGTGTTCTTTTGAGTTAGGACAACAGCGTAGGAGTGGTCAGAAGCAACAATGTAGAGCGTGAAGTCTTGCGAAAAGTCAGGGCTCATGAGAGAAGGAGCGTCTATTATGGACTTTTTATTGAACTAAAAGCTTGGTTTTCTAAGGTTCCCGAGTGATATTGTGTGTCTTTCTTAATTAAATTATGTAAAGGTCTCACCATTTCAGAAAAACTGGGGACGAATCTCCTGACAAAGTTTATCTGGCCTAAGAAAGACTGCATAGAATTTTTGGATGAGGGAGGGAGGAGTTTTGAGATGACTTGAGTCCTTTCAGGGTCGATAATCATCCCTTTGCTTGACACAATAAATCCTAAGAGTTTACCTTGTTCTACTGCGAAGATAGATTTTTTAGGATTCAAGGAAATGCTGTATTTATGACATCGCTATAGAATGACTCTTAAATGAGCTAGATGATCAGTTTTGTTTTTAGAAAATATAGTAACATCATCTAAGTAAACTATGACAGATTGATTGATTAAGACTCAGAAAGCGATGTCCATCACTCTTTGGAAAGTGGCACCGGCATTAATCAGTCCAAAGGGCATTTTCTTATAAGCGTAGGTGCCCCATGGAGTGCGGAAGGTAGTTTTAAGTTGGTCTGGAGGAGACATCAGGACTTGGTTGTACCCCGAAAAACCATCTAATAAGGGTAGTCTCTCAGAACCAGATACTTATTGAAGGATCTGTTCCATGCGTGGGACAGGGTAGTTGTCTTTATCAGACGCTCTATTAAGGTTTCAGAAATCGACGCATAGTCGGATTTCACCACTCTTCTTCCGGACAGGGACAAGGTTAGAAACCCATTGCGTGTGCCCAACTGGGAAAATTATCTTAGCATTCAGGAGTTTATTTAATTCTTTTTTGATGGTCGGTTCGAGCTTAGGGTGCATTTTTCTCAACTTTTGTTGAAACGACAAGGTTTGGGGTTTCATAGGAATCACGTGTTGTATGATGTTCGAGTCAAAATTTTTAAGGTCATCATACGTCCATGCAAAAACATCTTTGAATTCTTTAAACAATTTAATAAAGGCGGCTTTCTCTTGTTCAGAACACCCCACCCCTAAATTAATGCACTGTGGATTGTCATTAGTTCCCAAGTTTACTTTTTCATATGATAACGAGGAACTATTGGTTTTACAATTGACCGATTTTTTGAATTTATCTTGAAGATCGTAAATTTTTTCTAATCTAACTATAGGTTTAGGGATCGATTTTACCATGTTCGATGAAGATTCAGGAGATCTCGGATCTAGTATTACCGTGAAATCGCACAGATTGTCGTCATGAGTGCATTCATCGATCACTATGCCTTGGAACGTTTCTTCCATATGCAGGAAAGTAATAATTTGTTGATCGTCGTCGAAGACTCTCCAGTTTTTTATGTTGTCGGGAACGGATGGCCTGAACAACAGTTCAACGGAGAATGTTTTCAAGGACAATCCTTCTGCAGGAAAGAGTTTGGAAGCTACGTTAGCTAATAAATCAGCTTCAAAATTATTCAATCTAGGAATAGAATTTATATTGAAAGAAGAAAACTTATTCGTTAAATTCCATACCTTGGATTGGTAGCTTTTAATATGTGGAGACAGACAGTGGATAGAATCTCTTACCTGTCTAACCACGATTTCTAAATCGCCAAAGATAGTCAAGTTTTGAATGTTCATATCTAATGCTTTTCTGAGACCCTATAATAAAGCCTCATGTTTTGTTGTGTTATTAGTACATTCAAATTCTAACCTACATGCAATCAGGGTTTTGTTACCTTCTGGATCAATAATAACATAGCCCGCACCAGCTCCTTCTTTAGACTTTGACCCGTCAAAGTAAAGAGACCATACTTGATTTTTATCGGGTGCATGAGACCATTGTGTAGAAACTGCTGGCTGCATATATGCCACAATCTTGGATTGTTGTTTTGAGTTGGTGATAGCTGAAGTCTCAGCCATGAAATTGCCGAAAAAGGTATCCATCCCTTGTATTTTGAGTGAATCGACAGAAGGTGTAAATGGTTCATTGGGATCATTTAAATCTGTGGCTGTGAGCTTTAAGTAGCGTTCACGATTTACCTTGATATTGTTGGGCTTGTCATCCTCGGGAAGCCATAAGTGAGACCAATCCATCACAAAATAGACGTGTAGCTTCTCTGACCAGTCCCTGCTTAAAAACAGACCATATACTTCTGGAATATCCACAACAATAATATCAATTACTTGATGAACTTTGGGGTTAGACGATAATCTTATAAGTACATTCCTTAATTCGCCTATAACTTTAACACTAGTTCGATCAAGTTGGATGATTTTTAAGGTGGATGGTTCAACTTCAGCATTAATCTTCTAACATATAGACCATGGAATTACATTGGATGATGCTCTTGAATCTCCCATACAATTGTGCACGTTTCTATTAAAGATTTCGAAAGTTAACAAAAATGGAGGTACATTTCTGCGAGTACTAATGGTCGAGGCTTGTGGATTTTTACTCGCAGCCTCTAAAGATAATTTATCTACATTTGTTACATTATTTACAGGAAGGCTTCCCTTCTCATGAGGATCATAATTTTTCTTAGTGGAAGTCTTCTGAGGAACTTTGTTCTGAACAACCTTGTTACTGCTTGAATTACCGTTTTTGTTGTTCTCTGCGATATTCTGTAACATTTTTTGTAGCAGAAATGGAAATTTTAGCAATTCATAAACAAAAATGTTAGCCCTTAACTTTTTTAGATCTTCAACTAAATCATAATCTAAGTTGGGGTTTACATGACTCTATTTAGTCTCAGTTGGTTTAGATTGTTTTGGGGGCAAATTCGTAGTGTTTTCATAAGAAGGTTTGTTTTTTGTTTTACTCCTAGTATTGTAGGGATGTACTGTCTCAAAATTAGCTTGAAAAATGCTATCCGAGAAGTGTCCAAAAATGTTCAGAGAAGATTCTTCTTCTTCAACTGTCTCTTGTTCAACTACTTCCTCAGGGATATCAGGGGGCATCAAGTTATCCTGGGCTTCTAGAATTGTTTGAAGGGCGAATTGCAAACTTTCTAGATTTAGGCCCTCGGTATTTGGATTAGGTCGGTTTGTGGGAAAAGGCTTCCTAAATGGGTGTTTGTAAGGCCCTTTGCTCGAAGACGCTTCTTTGGCCATCCTTTTCAAATCTATAACTTGATTTGACAGTTTTTGAACGACTTTTGTTAAGTTTTCTAAATCCGAGCTTTTAGGTTGTGTTTTACTTTGAGTAGGTCTAGGGAGGATTTCGATTTTCTTTTTGGAAGATGAACTAGTTTATGTTTCGTTGCTAGTAGTGTCCTTTAAACTAAAGATGTCTTTTTCAATCTGGTTAGCCTCTTTGAAGGCCTATAACAAAGTGGCTTTCTTGGATCGTTTTACCCAAATGGCTATACTTTGATGCAAGGCTTTGGTATAGTATGCTATGATGAGATTCTTAGCAGGCATCGAGTCCGTAGGGATTCGGTTTTTAAGTGTTAATAATCTTTGGTTAAAGTATTTGATTTTCTCTTTGGGGTTCATTCTTAAACTAGAAGGCTCCATGACTAGAACTTCAGGGGACTTATTGTCTTCGAACTTCTGAAGAAAGCAGGATTCGAACTTCTCCCAAGACACAATGGTATGGGGTTGCTGGGAAAACTACCAAGTAGAGGCATTGCCCTCGAAATTATAGGGGAACAACCTACAAACTACGTCTTCATGCTCGACATTATGGAGTCTAATGGCTAACATAAAAAATTTAATGCGATCTTCAGCGATCTGTTTAGAGTCAGAGTCAAACTTGGGAAGCCACTTCTCCGGATGTTTTGGTAAGGGATGATGAGGCTCAGGTACGACTACTGCATCTTGGTCAAGCCAGGGTTTGGTAGGATTGTTCTAGTTGGCCATTGGTGTAGGCAGTGTGGAAGGTTGACAAGAGGAACTCCCTTCATCATAAGAGTCTTCTCTAGAAGAAGAAGGGGATGATGGAGGTGGTGAGGGTGGTATTCCAGATCCTCCTGTAGCAGGAGTGGGGGTTGGATCTGTAGGTTTTAAGGTGAGGTTAGTACCTCCAAGTTGTTCTCTGATATCAGAGAAATCTAAAGGTTGGTCCAAAGGTCGATTTGGTTGCCTTAAACGGGCGAAGGCACCATGTGTTCTTAAGAGAGATTGGCGAACAATCTCTTGCATGTCACCACCTATAGGATTTGGGGTTACTGGTTCGACTGTGATCCGTAGATCATCGTTTGATGTGGTTGTTGTTTGAGGGATGATGTTATCATTTGAATGAATTCTTGTCACTATAGGTGAGCATTTGGGTGGTGGAGGAGTCTTACGACGGCCTCGTGCCATTAATAATTTTCAGTCCCTTCTTCTAGCACCATTTGTTGATGGGCGAAATTGACCACTCGTCAACAGGAGGGGTGGATCCGGTCCGGGGTTGTCTAAATAACATAAGCCGTTTGGAATGATCCACTCTGACAGGTTTAGCGGCTCCGTTGGCTGATCTAAGTCCTAGGAATGTGAAAGAAAAACTAAATTAAAGAAACTAATCTAAGTGAAAAAACTAACTACAACAAACTATATACAATTCTAAAATATATATACAGTTCACTAACTAATATTACAAAACAATCATTCTATTTATTTAAATGTTCAACTATCAACAAAATTAAATCTCAATTATATTTGTACACTATTTAAAGAATACAAATTTTGATCTAAATTTGGAAAAATCATTTGTAAATTGTCTTATGACAGCGAAGCTATTATTTTTTATTTTTATAACTTTTCTGTGAAAGAAGTGAAATGAAAGCTAACTAAGCTAAGCAATTAAGATAACAATCTATACTATATGTATATCTAAACTACTGAGAATTCTCAAATTTATTTAACTATTAAATTGCAAATAACAAACTGACATGAAGTAACGCTTCCTATTTGTCTTGTTCACAACACTCGATTTAGCTGTTTGATGGGAGAAATCCGCACCAGATTCTCCACAAGCTTCTTGTAAACAGGAAGTAGCAATGCTCTTTGAATACGAATGACATAACAAACAAGACATAAAACAACAACAATTTTATAGTTTACAGATCATCACATTTAGATAAATCCTAGTGTGAAGATTTGTACATAATTGTTCACTTAACAAAGAAGATAAACCTTCTGCTCATTAAATTGAAACAGGATAATTGATGCACGTAAAATGAGATACATCAAATATGAACAGAATTTAAATCATAACGCATCAACCTGTAACAAATCTTGATATCTAAAGTAGTCAATAATTTGATTACAAATTAAAATGCACAGAAACTTGAACAAAAGTAAGATAAATTGAAGC
>ML833312.1:33942-61140 GCA_009831015.1 Picea engelmannii
TGCCAAACAAAAATACAATGTGAATAAAGGTTTGGTGTTTTGATACATGTATGACCATTAAAGGTGAAATGACCACATGAACAAGGGTAATCATAATAATCCAGTGACAATTTTAATGCCATCGACGTGACTTGCGACTCGAGTTTTTCACGCTTGCAGTCATGAAAATGAAAACAAAAGGTAGGTGTGAGAATAGTGGAAGATAACAGTGTCGTTTTGTTTTCAAGAATTATGACAAGTATTTAGGGTTCAAAACCCTTGTGTAGGCAGCTTATAAGGAAAAGATAAAAATGCAAAATGGCTGCCAACAAGTAGCCACAAGGGTATGAGGTCAAAGGGAAGTATAATTTTGTATGGAGGTTGAAAAAGAGCTTGTATTTCCTAAAGAAAGCTCCAAGGAAGTGGTATTTGAAGTTTGAAAGGTTTGTGATAGAATAAGGTTATAGTATATGTCATTCTGATCACTATGTTAATTTTAAGAGGCTAGAAAATGGAAGCTATATTATATTTCTATTGTATGTAGATGACATGATTGTTTCAGGTTCTAACATGCAGGATATAAATGTGAATCTCATGGATGATTTTAGGGGCTACATTTCGCTTGTGAGCTAATTTTCCAGGGTTTTTCCCAAAAAAAGATTCCCTATTTTAAAAATGATTCGCCCAAATTCTATAGGATAAAATTATTTTAACTTAAAAATCGCCAAACATTTTATAGTTTCCATATGAAGGATTAGTAATATTCACCAAGGTTTCTACATTTTAAAATAAATTCTCATCCTTAAAATCATCCTTGAATGTTTTTAAGAAAAAATGAGCTAATTCATTTGTGATGAAGGATTTGGGTGCTTGTTGGAGACGGAAGTCACTCTTGGATTGCTTGCAGGAGAAGAGACCGACGCCCATCAGTTTTTATGTCAAGATTTTATAATTGGGGGTGGTCGAATGGCAATAGACCTAGGAAAGCAGCATTGACTCAGGAAACTGGGCCTGGTATGTAGAAAGCAAGGGAGGTCTTGATCCAACTTCTGTCAGTAAACTGATTAAGGGGTTGTAGATGGAAGACTTGTGAGAAGGGTGAGCAAGACTGCCTCAGGAAACAGGCCTTCGAAAGATTGAGAAAGAAAAACTCAAAAGCCAAGATCCTCTTGGTCGAGAGTTTGAAGGAGATGAAGGGTGACTCGACTAGATCCTCCAATTCCAAGCCATTCCAGTGCTGAGAGAACACAAGAACTTATTAGAAATGTTGCGACTGTTGTAGTGATCCAACCTACATCATCCTACAACAACGCAACTCAATTGGATCCTCCAATTATGAGTTGTTCTAACAGAGTAAACAAAGAGATGGAAAAAGAGGCTGACATCCATAAAGTAAGAAGTCTCAAATGACTTATACATTAACCAGAGCGACCAACGCTTAATCAAACTTACAGAGCGAGAGCCTAGCTCAACCATCGACCCCTGCAAAAATGGAGAAAATGCCTACATATACTCAAAACAAAACATAGCAGCGAAAACGAGACACTGCAATTAAAAAATTGCATTTGCATGTCTTTCAACAGTCTACGCATGCAGACTCTGGATGATCGTGTGCCTATGACAGATGCCATCAGATTTCAGACTGTCCTTCTATAGGTGAGTCGAAGTCAAATAGTCCTTTGCCGAACCTTCCTCTTTATGGCGGATATGATGCTCAACCACCAATAACAACCGCCATAACTTCATTCTTGGGAATAGGGACATCCTCGATCAAATCTGCCTTCTTGGACATGGAGATCTCCTAATGGTGCCACCTGGATCAACCAAACAGTCTTTCTTTGGAAGCTACTTCGCTGGACTGTTGCGAGGGATCCCTATGGCAGATGTGGATGAGGGTGTGATAGGGGTTAAAGGCATGAACACTATGGAGGTGATGAATAAGAAATGGGATCTGTGACATCAGCTGAGGAATGCCACGTGGTCTGAATAAGACAGAGGAGGAAGGATCATGGAGTCCGGGAGTATAGGAGGAGGTGACTAGGAATGAGAGGGACACATGGCGGGAGATGAGAGGACGATGAGCTGAGGAGGTTCCATGTGGATGGAGAGAGGGAACTTGGATAGATGACAGGGGAAGAGGGAGGCGGTAGGTGGAAAACAGGTGGCAATAGGGAGGACGATACCAACGGTGACACGTCAGGCAAGGGGCCCCACAATAATAACACATCATTTCGTACCCCCCCCTTTAATTAAAGACATGAAGTAAAGGTGGTCTGGAATGATTTAGGCACCTCGATTCTGGCTGTTAGAGAGTTTCATGCTCAATTTTGGACCCCCCCCCTCTGCTTAAAGGTAGAATGGTGGGGGGCCTCTGGAATCCGCTCTTGACCGTAGATATGAGTGCCCAGATCCATACCCCCTTTAAGTCTAATGCACCTGAGTTTCATCGATGGATGGATGGCTGAGATGACTTCGACACTTTCACTATGAAAATCCCAAAAGGCCCCACCTGTGTCTTAGATCTGCGTCGCGTGTCCTTCAGATGAATGATCGAGATGGATTTGTCATTTGAAGGGGGATACCTCCATTCCTGGGCTCGCTTAACGTGACCTAGCACTAGGACCGTGGGATCGGCTTTGAAGGGCGCTTTTCGGCATTTCAGGGTTCAGGGTTTTGAGATGTAAAATGACGAGGAGCTCTTACCCCTCAAATCCCCGAATGTCGACATGACATGATCATGCACCACATGTCCTTTTGGATGGATGGTCGATATCCTTCATGAATTATATGGACGCTACCCATTGTGCTAATCCCGATGCAACTCTGCTAACCGCGATTTCCCGCCGACCTTCGATCTACTCCTATGGATGAATCTGGGTCATTGACAACATAATTTCCCCCGCTCACTTGATTTTTATCCTGAAATGGGGCTTTACATGCTACACTTGGACGTTCTTCATGTAACCTACAGACCTAGATTCTCTTGAGCCCAAGACAAGAATTGTCGCTAACATTAGGCTCTAAGAACTCATCCTTGTGATGCTCTAAGAACTCATTCTGCAGCTTCAGTGCCTTGTTGTTGGGCTATGTTGTCAAGCTCAAAACATCCCGCTACTGAAAATACAGGCCGAAAAATAAAAGTAACAAAATAAAGATACATGATCAAAGGAGCTTATTTATATACAATCCTAAACTAATAAAACATTTTACATGGGGCTAGGTGAAAGCAGACTTCCACCATAGCCAATCAAGTAACTTCCTGAAGGGAAGCTCTTTCTTTCTGTCGATGATCACTAGTAGATGGTGTAACTATGATAGTAGAATGACTACACTCTTCAACTTCTCCTCACTGGTTGAAGTTGATATGGAATAGGGGGGCTCCAAGGCATAAAGGACATGCCACTCCATGTAATCGCTGACAGGATCATAGAATGAGTGGCAAACCCTGTGAAAAGGGTAGCAGTAGGCCTGCTCTGCTCCACAACTACTCCTACAGGGATAAACTTCATGAGTATACATAGGTGAATGGGTGGGCTCTGGGCAGGAAGTCACCTATTCCACTGGTTCTTTCTACTCCTCTTCTTGGCTCTCCCCCAGGTCTGATTCATTATCATCATAAATAGGGACCGTGGGGTGGTTCTGCTTGCTGACTGGCTCTTCAGTATCTTTATAGTGATCAAATGTAGGATAAACTTGTTGCTCATCATCACTATAATATACATCAAAAAGAGGGCGACCTTCATTGATATGATCCTCCTCCAGAACAGTGATCCCGTAAAAAAATTATGTTTTAGGGATAGTGGGACCTGCTAGTTTTGGCTGCTCATACATAATATTTTCTCTTTAATCCTAGGTAAAAATATATTGTGAGAAACCCCGTGGAGGAAAAGAGAAGAATCCTCTTCCACAACTAACCCCTCTTTTAAAAAGAGAGGGTCTTCGTCATCATGAGTAGAGCTGCTAGGAACATTTGCTTCAACCTGATATCCAGGTGAATCATCTACCATGGACCACATTTTCTCTATAAACTCACAATTTCCACAAGAGGCATGTTGATCGTTATGAATATCTGAAAGAATAGAGGCATTTGATATAATGTCATATGATCCCATTCTAGGGCTAACACAATTAATATCATTCAACACCTCTATATTTTCCTGGAAAATGCTTTCCTCCACAGTAAAAGATTCATCATGGACATGGTCTTCAGGGCCAGCAGAGGCTTCATGAAGCGAAGAAAACTCCTCACAACAGTTTTCATACAAACAATCAGCTGGAAAATAATCTTTACAAAATGAATTGAAAGTTGTATGAAAACTTGTTAAAGAGCGGATGCTTGCAGCAGGAAGAGACCAACACCATTCATGAGCAGCTCCCTTCAATGAATACCTAAAGAGATTAATATGGACATATTCATGCATGATATTAAGTCGATGAATAACCTCATGAAAGTCTAGTAAATTCTCAACTAGTACCTCCCAACTCTTTGCGTGAAATTTAGGGAGGAAATTTTCCCATATGTCTCTATCAGGAAGTGCATTAGGAAAACCAACTATCTGAGAAAAGTCACAGAAAGCAAACCTTTGAGCCAGAATTTTCTCCATATCGAACCAGTGGAGTCGCCAATCGATCCTTGAATCATGGAGTCGCTAGGTGAAAGATGCGCAACTTCAAATGTGCCTGGTCCTTGTTCACCATCAAAGGCTAGATCTTAGCATTATCGTTACCTCGGGAAGCTTCTCAGGCTGAGAAAACAGCCGCTGAAACCTTCTTGAGAAAGCTCCTCTGGGTTATCTTTTAGGTGTGCCAATAGTAGCCACAACTGAAATAGTGAAGTGGAAACAATGGAGTTTCCATAGTGGAGTCGCTAGGTGCACAGTAGCAATCTTGATAATTTTGATATCTGATGCACCTTCAGAATCATTTAATCATTGTCATTCAATCTTGGGGAAAATTTTCAACTTCGTCCCCGAAAACGATGCCAGAAATGTTGGTGATGGAAGTCACTCCTGGATTGCTTGCAAGAGCAGAGCCTGGCGCCCATTAATTTTTATTTCACGATTTTATAATTGGGGGTGGTCGAATGGCAATAGACCCAGGAAAGAAGGATTGACTCAGGAAACTAGGCCTGGTATGTAGAAAGCAAGGGAGGTCTTGATCCAACTTCTGTCAGTAAACTGATTAAGGGGTGGTAGATGGAATACTTGTGAGAAGGGTGAGAAAGACTCCCTCGGGAAACTAGCCTTCGGAACCTTGAGGAAGAAAAAATTAGAAGCCAAGATCCTCTTGGTCCAGAGTTTCAAGGAGCTGAAGGGTGACTCGACTGGATCCTCCAATTCCAAGCCATTCCAGAGCTGAGAGAACACAAGAACTGATTAGAAACACTGTGACTGTTGCAGTGATCCAACCTACATCATTCTACAATAGCGCAACTTGACTAGATCCTCCAATTCCGAGATGTTCTAACACAGTAAACAAAGAGATGGAAAAAGAGGATGACATCCATAAAGTAATAAGTCTCAAATGCCTTATACATTAACCAGAGCGACCAATGCTTAATCAAACTTATAGAGAAGGAGCCTAGCTCAACCATCGACCCCTGCAAAAATGGAGAAAACACCTACATATACTCAAAACAAAACACAACAGTGAAAACGAGACACTGCAATTAAAACATTGTGTCTGCATGTCTTCCGACAGTCTGCGCATGCATACTCTGGACGATCGTGCACCTATGACAGACGCCATCATATTTCAGACTATCCTTCTATAGGTGAGTGGACGTCAATTAGTCCTTTTTCGGACCTTCCTCTTTATGGAGGAGATGACGCTCAACCACCAGCAACAACCACCATAACTGCATTCTTGGGACTAGAGACGTCCTCGGTCAACTCTGCCTTCTGGGATGTGGAGGTCTCCTAATGGTGCCACCTGGATCAGTCGAACGGTCTTTCTTTGGATGCTACTTCGCTGGACTGCTGCGAGGCATCCCTATGGAGGATGTGGACAAGGGTGTGACGGGGGTTAAAGGTGTGAACACTGTGGAGGTGATGAAGAAGAAATGGGAGCTATGACATCAACTGAGGAATGACATGCGGTCTGAATAAGACAGAGGAGGAAGGAGCCCAGAGTGTGGGAGTACAGGAGGAGGTGACTGGGAATGAGAGGGACACATGGTAGGAGACAAGAGGGTGATGAGCTGAGGAGATTTCATGTGGATGGAGAGAGGGAAGTTGGATATATGACAGGGGAAGAGGGAGGCGATAGGTGGCAATGGGGAGGACGATACCAAAGGTGACACGTCAGGCAAGGGGCCCCACAATAATAACACATCATTTTGAACCGCCCCCATTAATTAAAGACAGGAAGGCAAGGGGGTCCGAAATGAAGACTCAGCTGTTGATTTAGGCACCTCAATCCTGGCCGTTAGAGAGTTGTGCGCTCAATTCTGGACCCCCCCCCCCCTCCGCTTAAAGGTAGAATGGCAGGGGGCCTCTGGAATCTGCTCCTGACTGCAAATATGTGTGAATAGATCCTATCCACCTATATCCATACCCCATTTAAGTCTAATGCACCCGATTTTCATCGATGGATGGATGGCTGAGATGACTTCAGCGCTTTCACTATGAAAATCCCGAAAGGCCCCACCTGTTTCTCAGATCTGCGCCGCGTGTCCTTCAGATGAACGATCAAGATGGCTTTGTCATTTGAAGGGGGCTACCTCCATTCCTGGGATTTCTTAATGTGACCTGGTGCCAGGACCGTGGGCTCGGTTTTGAAGGGCTCTTATCGACATTTCGGGGTTCGGGGTTTCAAGATGTAAAATGACGAGGAGCTCTTACCCCTCGAATCCCCGAATGCCGACATGACATGATCGCGCACCACGTGTCCTTTTGGATGGATGATAGAGATCCTTCATGAATGTATATGGACGCTACCCATCGTGCTAATCCCAGCGCAACTCCGCTAACCGCGATTTCCCCCCAACCGTCGATATGCTCCTAAGGACGAATCTGGGTTGTTGACAACATAATTTCGCCCGCTCACTTTATTTTTAGCCTGAAATGGGGCTTTACGTGCTACGCTTGGGCATTCTTCATGCAACCTGTAGACCTGGATGCTCTTGAGCCCAAGACAAGAATTGTTGCTAACAGTGCTGAAAATAAAATCCTTGGTATGAGATTAACACGAGATAGGAAAAATCGCAAATTGACATTGTCTCAGGGTGAGTACATAGATAAGGTTTTTGAGAGGTTTAGAATGAAGAATGAAAAATGAGTTAGTACACATTTCTCCAACCATCTCAAATTAACAAAGGAAATGTGTCCCAATACATAGGATCAATTAGATTACATGTCCAGGGTCCCTTATTCATCAATAGTTGGAAGTTTGATGTATGTGATGGTGTGCATAAGACCATACATTAGACATACAATGGGAGTTGCAAGAAGGTATATGAAAAATCCATGAAAAGAACATTGGGAGGAAATAAAGTGGATTATTAGGTATTTGAGAGGTACTAGTACTCATGCATTATTTTTTGGAGGTTCAAACACTATTCTACAGGGATATGTTGATTCATATATGACAAGTGACAAAGATAGTAGGAGGAGCACTGCAAGGTATGTTATTATTGTAGGTGGAACAAAATTGAATTGTATTTTGAAACTAAAAAGGTTGTTGCACTTTCAACAATGAAAGTATAATATGTTGTTATTATAGAGGCTAGTAAAGTGATGATTTGGCTACATAGGTTTATGGAGGAATTGGGAAAGCAACATGAGAATAGCAGGTTGTACTGTGACATCCATAGTTCCATTCATATTGCAAAGAAATCATCCTTCTGTTCTAAGACTATGCATATACAACTTAGGTACCATTTCATATGGTCTGTTTTGGAAGATGGAAAATTGAAGTTCGAAAAGGTACATACTAGCCAGAATCTTGTAGACATGCTAACAAAGGTAGTAACCATGAAGAAATTGAGTTATTTCTCATTTTCAGTTGGTATTGTTGGCGCGAATTTGATCAGACCAGGGTCCTTCTCAGGTTACCAAAAAAAGGTATCGTGTAGTCTAGAGAGCTGGCATTTTCATATCCTCCGAAGCGAAGAAGTCTCACCCAAAGAAATGTTGAGATAGATAGATAGGGAAGGGTAGGGAAAATACTAAAGAGGATTTGTAGATCGTTCAGAACTCATTCCTGTTCTTGCGCATTAGACAACATCAAATATGAAACATCTAATTGCAAGAATTGAACCTACTTACATTATGAACAACGATTAAACATAGAACCATCAAACATAGCTCATAAACCATAAAGGAACAATGTAATTCATAAGTAAACATACAAAGACACATCATATTTTGAAATTTTGGTTCTCCTTCGTATTAGCTCTAGGACCTTTCCTTCATTATAGACTTAGAGTTACATAGAAAGGTTTAGTACAGACTCTGGCTTGTCTCTTCTCGACTTACAACAAGTTTCAACAACTAATCCCAAAACCTTGGGTGACTCTAATAGATATGACTCAACCCAACTCTAATCCAACCAACAACTAAACGAAAAACAACAACAACACCAACCCTTTTACAATTATAGTCATCCCTATATATAGATAGGTTGTGTCTTCCTTCTCGGCTTACGTGCTTCCTTGTTCTGTTGCAACCGTTTGTTGCTTAGCTGGCGTTGCATTGACTTCTGCAACTGCTGTCCGTTACTCTTTCTTCCATCCTCTGACGAAGTTTGCGTGACTCATGCTTAATCAAAACTTGCAGAATTCTTACCAAAAAATGAAGGGCCTAACAGGCTCCGACCACAATCCTTGACTCATCCTCGAGTCAAGCACTTGTTTCTTTCACATCCTCCAGGAGAAACTATTGTTTTCCCTTGTCTGGATTATCTTATTTATTGAGCTCTTATATTTGTGCCTTTTCTTACTTTTCCTCCTCAAACTAAGGGCCCAATTCTAGTACCAACTCGAAGGCTCGATGCTTTACTCCTTGAAATCTTTCAACCTTGTCCTGCCATTTTCGGGCGAGGAGTGATGCCTCTGCAAGAATCTATTGTGTTGTCTCTTTTCTATACTCCTTTGGCTTGGCCACAACCAATGATTTCCACTTGGAATCTGTTGTTGCATCGACTTGATGCATTTTCATGTAGGCTATCTGAATGACTGGTCAAAATTCGCGTAGCTCTTTCTTGGCTACGGACTGTGCCTCATAGAGTGTATTCAGCTCATTGTCGGCCTGTTGAATTTGGTGAAACTTTTATTGTTTCTCCGTAGGTTCCATTGTTGCCAAAAATTCTTCATTCAACACCTGGATATTTGTGCGCACTTCCTCTAAGACTTGATTCTATTGAGCGATGATGCCCATTCAATCGCTGACTTCCTTAAATATTTTGGTGTAGTCTGTTGTGTGCTTTTGTAGTGCAGCTTGGACATTGTTTCCTTGCAGTATTATATTTTGCATCTGTCCTGCAGCTGCTGAGGCTATTGTTCTTCTTCTTTCTAGGCTTTTTTTAGCTTCTCTTATATCTGCTTAGTACGAGTAGCAAGTTGTGTCCATGATTCTTGTAACAACTCGATCTGTTTCTCTGGCTCGCTTATCTCACTGGCTTTGGGTAGATCGGGCGCAACCTTCTGGATATCTGGCCAGGTTTCTACACGTTTTTCCTACACTTTTTCTAGTTTTCACTGGACTTGGCTTCTATCATGTTCTTCTTGTGTTTGACATACTTTCGCAACAAGCTATTCTTTCCTGGCAATTTCGGCTGATCTCTCGGCTTCCTGGAGCCTTTTCTCTAGTTGGTCTGTGGAGGCTCTAATTAGTCTAAACAACTGTGACGCTGGCCACTGTACCAGGTTTGTAGATTATATAGATGCATCAGTGGGTGCTCCCGTCTGTAGAGGCAGTCCTCTTGCCGTTGAGTGGTCCAAACTGGTTTCTACCTCCTCCTCCGTTGGTGGCACTGGTGCGATCCTCAACCTTAGGTTTACGGGTAAAAGAATCAAAACCTCGGTTCTGGTTATGAAGAGATGCATCAATTATGCAAATTTTTGGGGGTTCTGGAGGACTTTCTCCATTTTCTCTCTCATGGATGTTGTATCTGGATCCAATGTTGAGTCTGGCTCATTGTGCACATGTGGTATCTATGTATCTTCTGGTACTTCTGCATCATGCATCGTGATTTCTTAGGCATTCTCACCCTTGGGTGGTGAGGTGATTTGTTGGTTACGGTCAGGTTCTGGCTCTTCTCTACTTCGGGCGACTTCTTCCTATGCTAAAGAATCAGGTTGTTGTTCCTGGGTGTTTAGATTCAGAACATCCTGTGTCGTGCTCTGCCCTGCAGTTTTGGGGTCATTGTCGGAAACTTTTGATTTGGGCTTGGGGGATTCTCTGGTTATCCATGGGGGTTTTCATTCCTCTGTCTCTTGGTGGTCGAGATGCATCATCTCTAAGGTTGTGGTCTGATGTGGAATGGCGGTGATGAGGTTTGGTAATTGGAGTGGTGGGGTTTGCTTAATGATGAGTGTAGCAGGAATTATTTCAGGCTCTGGGTCATCCTGAATATCAATGAAAGTGGTGATTTTGGTCGTGGTGCGGGTGCGGGGAGCGGAAAATGCAAGGGGTTGTGGGTTCAGGTTTTTTTTTAGGGAAACCCCTATTCTGGGCTTCGTCAGCAACAATTCAGTACCGAGCACAACGCCCAAGATCTGGTTAACCTGTGCACCTGATAGCACGACATCATCTGACAGCTGACGACGACCCGATCGTTTCTTCCACTCCAATTTTTGTGTATCTTCTTCCTCCTCAGAGTCGGTCTATACCAGAGCATATGGCTTCTTCGGCTCAGGGCCTGAGCTCGGTCCCTCTCCTTCTTCCTTGTATTTTTTCTTGAGTAGCTTGGCAGGAAAAATGTAATGCATTCTTGATTTATGTGGGTCGCATTTAACTTCTGGCCATGACACAAACTCCTTATCAAAAGCTTCCTCATCCAAATAGAATGGTAGTGGTCGTGTGTGGAAATGTTCCCGGCTGGCATGTCTCGTCCAGACACATGTGTTGTGTCGGTTCATGCTGACGGTGATATTCCTCATGTTATTATTGAGGATCTTCTGTGGGATGCACACCCTTTGTGTTGCGTCTATAATAGAATTATACCATTTGGAAAATGTTGCGTTGTTGAGTGTTGTGTTCTCCGAGTCTAGTCTGGACTACCATGGCCCGAACATCTTCGCCAGGTACCCTTTATCTGGTATTGTCGGTTGTCTTCCTACAAGTGACTTCCATTTGAGCATTGCGAATTCCACAAGTAGGTATCTATAGGTAAAGGTGCCTCCCTTCTCCTGTGCCTCCTTGCAAGCTACTAGTAGTTCCTCCAATAAGAAATTACACCAATTGAACACTGCTCCCTGTGTGAAAAATTCGGCGACTGATAGCGCATCTAAAGTGCATTCTCCCTTATAATAAGACTGCATAACCTCTTTGGCTATGACGTAGTATCCATTCCAGACTATTTCGGGTAGTATCAGTTCAATGATTGTTGTGCATCGTCCTTTCTTTATGTTAAACTTATTGTACATGCTAAGCTCGCCTTTCTTCTTCCCATGTTTGTCGAGACCCTGAAATCCCTTCGACAAATCCTCTCCTTCGGAGGATAGTATATTAATTTGTTGGATATATTTTTCATGGATTGGATACCACTTATCCAACCATATACTTCTATCATGCACTCTACTTATCATAAATTTCATGCAACGCACAATTTCGCTGGTGGTGCCAAAGACTGGTAAGTCTCTTAGGTTCATGATGGTGGAGTTAAATAGGTTGATGAACTCCTTTTTCGGTATAAAGTGCATATCTATGGTTCCATCCAGAGATAACTCCCAAAATATGTTTGGGTGCATCTATGGGAACAAGGTTGAATCCGTGAGGTCAAGGTTGAGTAGCTTAACGTGCTCTACCTTCCCTTTGAGGTCACTTATGATCTCGAACCGGGGGTTGCTGAGCTCATCTAGTACTGCTTCTTTAGTCATGGTGCTCCAGTTTGTTGTGGCTCTTGGCATTAGCGCTTCTATGACAGTTAAAAACTAGGGCTATGTTTACATCTTTGGGAGTGGTCCTAACTGGTTTGCACGGTTGAGTTCAAAAATTGCTACGCTCATTTTAGAAACAATACATTCTCGGTTGAGTTCTGAGAGTCTTATTTCTGGCTTAATGGGTAAGTTTTAGAAATAAATGCTCCTCATCATGACTGTATAGACGCAACAGGGTGTGAGTTGTCCAATGGGATGGTTTGATCAAGGTAAATCCTATTGGGAAATCTTAGTATTTACTCATTTGAGTGGAATAGGGATGTGGCCGAATTGAGACCTTTCTGTTTGTCGGGTGGGTGTCCCGGTGAAAACTTCGATGGAATCTTGGCATAATGTAGATTTATGGCTTAATGGGTGACAATCGGGGTGCAGAATGGAAATAAAGGGTGTGATTAGACTAGGTTTGCATGGCCTTTAACTCATATTGGATTGGCATTCATGGTTCCTCCTACCACAAAGGTTGTCCCTGTCATCTTTAATGACTGTCATTAATGGAATTTCTCATGCTTCAAGTTCTATACTACTGATTCATCAAATCTGTATCAACCAACACTTAAACAAAACAAATTAACTATGTGTTATGGTGAAACACTATGCACATGGACATTATTAATTGAATTTACAAAATTTAAGAAAGAAAATGAAACTCAAATCTAGCTATTATACATGCTTCGTTGGACTGGAGCGATTGTCCTTCTTCTCAGTTTTGAGATAGGTAGGGCTTCAAGCGAGCACCATTCACCCATCCTATTCATAGCACACCATCCATTTGTGTGAGTCGGGCTTCTCCTGATGGCCAGATCTCTGCAACTAGGAAGGGTCCCAACCAGTGCATACGCAACTTGCCAGGATGCTTCCGGTATCGACTGTCGTAGAGTAATACCTTGTCCCCTTGTGTAGATACCTTGGTCTTAATGTGTCGGTCATGCCAATATTTTTGTCTTTCCTTTTCCACCGACTGATGGAATTCTTCTATAAATCTAGTTTCTTCGAGTTCTTGTAGCTCTGCAAGTCTCTACACCATTAATTATTTGTTTGTCATACGTGTAGCTTGTGCAATATACAGACTTGGAGTGATGAACTCTGTAGGCACCACTGCCTCTTTTCAGTAAACAAGATGTAATGTTGTGTATCTATGGAGTTTCTTCATGGTTGTCCTGTAGGTCCATAGTACCGTTGGAACTCTATCATCCTATTCCTCTCGGTTTGCACAACAAACCTTTGTTAGCCCCTTTTCCAGGATGTTTTTGAAGGCTTCGACTATTTCGTTGGCCCATGGGTGGTATGGACTGCTCTTGTGATGTTGAATCATAAATTTTATTGTAAGTGTTGCTATAGTGTTGTTAATGAAATGAGTTCCATGATCGTTGGTTAGGCTCCTGGGACATCTGAAGAGAGTAATGATATTTTCAAAGATGAACCTAGCAGCAATATCCGTTGAATAGTCTTGTACCACTGTTGCTTCTTCCCAATGAGTAAGGTAGTCGGTTGCGGTAATGATGTACCTTTCCTTCGAATGTTTAGCTGTGGGGTTGATTGGCCCAATGAAGTTAGCTGCCCATTTCTCAAATGCCTGTAGCGCTCTAACGGGTTGTAATGGAAGTTCATATTAGTGTGAAGGCTTGCCCACTCTTTAACAAACATCACACTATTTGGCGTATGCTTTTGCATATTTGAAAAGTGTTTCCCACCACAGTATTACCTGTAGAGATTTCTGTGTTGTTTCCTTTCCTCCTACATGTCCTCCTGCAATTCTACTATGGAATTCCCAGAGTATATCCTTCCTTTCATGATCTAGGACACATCGTCTCAGGATGTTGTCTAGTCCTAGTTTATACAATTTCCTTGCGATCAACTGATAATCTGTTACTCTAACGACCATATGGAGTTTTTGGGTTGCTGAATATGTTTCAGGACAAGCCCCTGTACTGAGAAATATTGTTATGTCCTCCATATATTCTGGTATGACCTCGATCCTGAACAAATCTGCATCTAGGAGCTGGTCATCCACTGCTCTGCCACTTTCTCCTGACTCTAGTCTGGATAGATGGTTGGGTCTGACATTGCATCATCCTGGCTCGATGATGACGTCAAAGGAAAATTCCTGAAATAATAACAACCATCCACAAATTCTCCCTTCCAACACAGGTTTTTTAACTAGGTATTTTAATGTTGAATGATCAGTAAAGAATTTGAAATGAGACCCTAACAGATAATGTCTAAATTTCTGTAAAGCGTAGATCTTGGCTAAGCCTTCCCGTTCTATCATTATGTAGTTGCACTCTGCTTGTGACAGCTTCTGACTCGCAAAGTAGATAGGGTGATCCATAGCTCCATATCTAGGTTGCATTAAGATAACCCCTAAGGAAATTCCTGAAGCATCCACATGGACGTGAAATTCCTTATCACAGTTTGGGAATATCAGAATTAGTGTTGTAATGAGTTTCTCCTTAAGTGTCTCAAATGATTTGTCACATTCGGGAGTCGATCAGAACGTTTCATCCTTTCTCAGAAGGTTTTCCAAAGGTGGAGTAATGTTGACATATCTTCGGATGAACCTGCGATAGTAACGTGTGTGTCCAAGTGTAGAGTGTAGCTATTTAGCACTCATAGGTAACGGGATATTCACAATGACCCCAAATTTATATGGGTCTACCAATACTCCTTCTCGATTGACTATGTGGTCCAACAAATTTCCATGTGGCACACAGAAGATACATTTCCTGAGTTTTAATGAGATCTGTAACTCTCAGCATCTTTCAAACATTATCCTTAGTAGTGCTACATGGTCCTTAAGCAGGTTATATATTGTCCAATCATCCATATAGACTTCTATGAACTTGTGAATAAACTCTCTAAAGGCTATTATCACAATCCTAGATAAAACTGTGGGGGATTTCTTTAAACCAAATGGCATCACATTGTATGAAAAAGATCCCCATTCGATAATAAAAATGGTTTTTCTCTTGTCCTCTTCAACAATCGTAACTTGATGGTATCCTAAAAACCCGTCTGTAAATGAGTATTCTTCCTTCCCTGCAACCTGTTCTAGGACCTCATCGGTAAAGGGTGTTGGGAAAGGTTCATGCACACAGGCAGAGTTGAGGCTTCTTTAGTCCACACAGACTCTAATATCCTCAGTGTTTTTCTTGCTTTGAATGACTATCGGGCTGACCCATTATGCTTCTTCTACTGGAAAAATGAGACCTCCTTCTAAGATCTTATCAATCTCCTTCTTGACTTTCTCTTTTACTCTTGGGTTAAGACAGTATGGCCTATGTCTGATAGGATTGGATCCTGGTTTTAACTCAATCTTCATTTCTCCCACAACTCCTTTGATTCCCTTCAATTATGAAAAAGTCTTTGGGAACAAATCTTCGTATTCCTGTAGTAAACTCTGTATTTTCTGACTGGTTTTCTCATCCCAGTAATCTCCCACCAAAGTTATTTTGGGTTGGTCTTCAGTCCCTATGTTAAGTTTCTGCAATTTCAAAGGGTGATTATATGAACTATCGGTCTGGCTAGGTATGGTGTTTTGGATTTCTCTGTTCCCCTCGGTCTCTTTGATGGCTAGGTTTCTCATTTCTTATAATTCATCTAGGATTTCTAAAGCTTTGCTAATTTGATAGCATTCTATAGGATTTTCAATCAAGGGTAAGTGAAATTTACTCTGAAGTTCTTGAGAATGCTTGGGACATACTACAAAGTCTTATCTGTTATCACTAATGGTGGTGAAAATAAGTTCTTTAATATTTT
The DNA here is from genome assembly GCA_009831015.1 of Picea engelmannii. Classification (NCBI taxonomy): domain Eukaryota; kingdom Viridiplantae; phylum Streptophyta; class Pinopsida; order Pinales; family Pinaceae; genus Picea; species Picea engelmannii. Next base: position 49,778 of record ML833312.1, read on the forward strand.
GTAGGACTAGTTCAAGATCGGGGTACTTACTTGTGAATGAGAAGTCTTTGCAAAATTGAGTTACAAGTATCTGCCAATCGCAGTTCTATTGTCTGGTTTCCTCATGTATAAACCAAGATTTCGGGATTGGGCCTAGAGAATGGGGGAGTATGTGAACCCAGAAGTGAGAGGGTATCTCCACAGCCTACCACTGTTCCACACATTGTTGAATGTGTATCCTAGGGTCCGATTCTCCATTGAATAGTTGCGCAACATGGAGATCCATCTACATTTTTGATTCTAACTTCTCCCTATTCTAGAACCTGTACTTGAGATCTTTCTTCACCTCGTCTTAAGTTATGATTGCGTCTTGATGAGTATCCCACCATCTGGCGGGGTGTTCTGGAAAGCTATATCTAGTACCAAGATTATTTGATCTTCTCCCACAATTTCTTCCATATTTTGCAAAATATTGTCTAGATCTGAGGTGCCATTGTATACTGGGTGTTCTATGTCTTCGGTCCAAACCCATCTGGTTATTCTGATAGTTTCGCATCTTCTTGAGAATATTTCATGCAAACCTTGTTGGCAACTATCAAAATCCAATTATGAATCTTTGTTTTCTGACTGTATACTTCGCCAGCTTACTGATCCATCCGCAGTGGGGTTTATATAATCATTTCTTATCCCAACTATTACAGTGTACAAATGGTCTAGGTCTTCTCCTTCCATATTATTGTCTGTTCGTTCTATGTACCTGGGTCCTACATATGGATCCAAAGGTTGAACTACCTTGATTCCCTCATCTTCAAAAGTCATGTTATCTTTCTTTAAGTCAATTACTGCATAATTGTCATAGGCCCAATTGATGCCAAGTAGTGCAGGGTAGGGGTCCTTGTCTCCCATGATCTCAATGACTTCAAAGTTAGCCACTGTTTTTACTCCTGCTACATCAATTTACACGTTCTCTAGTCTTTCTATGGGAAAGATAAAGTATTGGTTTTCCATTCTTAACTGGATTGGGGAATATGTCAGTCTCAGTTTCCCTAACACTTCCCAGGTCTTCTTACGAAGAATGTTCACATCTGACCCTAGGTCCAACATGACGTCCTTAATTTCAAAGTCATCTAACTGGGATACCAGTCAAAATTATTTTTTGGTTCTTAATTTTTGTTGTTGGACTCTCTGAGTACTCTTCTCAGGATGGTTATCCAATATCCTTGCTTCTGAGGTTTCTTCATTCCCTAAGACTAGGTACAATGCATTGCGCAACTTATCTTTCAGTTGATCATTCCCTAGAATGTCAGAGAATAATTGAAACTAGAGGTGAACTGCATTTTGAGGTTTCTCAGGTTGTCTTGGTATGCCTACAGGGTTTTTGGGTGCAAGGGGTGAAGCATGGACTTATGCCACCTTAGGGTATACAAACAACTAAAGGGGGTTCTCTTACATTTCATGATTGGGAATATTCTGGAATACTTCTATGGCATATTTAAAGAACAATTTTTTCTTTAGGGGGTCATACCTGTCTTCTTTAGGTGCTTCTTTTTGAATCTGAGGTAGAGCATCAACATCATCTCCTATCTTCTCTCCTCCTCGATTGATGATATTAAGGTTTGGAAATTGTCCCTTAGAAATCCTCTTGATCTATGAACTGATCAAGTCTGTTCCTCTTTGTTGTACTCTATCTTCCCACTTTGCAATTAGCTCTGGGCAGTCTTCGGTTGTGTGTCTGTCATTTCTGTAGTGAGATCACCATGGTTGCCTTGGATGAGGGAAATCTCTAGCCAAGTGAGCTTGTTCATCAAAATTGTAACATCTTCTCGGTCCTCTTCCTCCAGTTCTTCCTCCTCTGAAATCTCCTCCAACTCCACCTCCTCGACCTCGTCTTGGTCTCGGAGGGTTTTTGTTTACCTTGAATGTTGTTTGGTATATCCTATCTACAAGAGCATCCAACGTTCTACATTGATTGGTAGTATGCATGGTGGATTCGCAGAACTCGCAGTGTACTGTGTTTGGTACTATCAAATATTTTTGCATGATGGGGCACTATCTTAGTCCATGCCTGTGGATTCGACAAATCTCACAATATTCCGTTTTTGGTGCTGCTTGGACTCCTGGGAAAGCATGATATGGGGTGGGATGATGGAATGTTGGGTTCGTCGATACTTACGCAACTCCTCCCGTGGGTCCTGGTGGGGTTACCATCATATTCTGAGGAGGTCCCAGGCCCCTTACTCATGGACATTCATTCGCCAAATGACCTTCCATATAGAATCCAGTGCACCAAAATTGTGGTCCTCCTGGTCTGGGTATTGTCAGCTCTTGAATATTTTTTGTAAGTGCTGATATATGCCCTTATAGTTGTGCTAGATTCACATCTACTGGGGGTCGGTTTAATCTCAAACTCCCAGGTTATCCCTCCATGGCTTCAATCTTCATATATTTTTCCAAGGCATCTGTTAACATGGCTATTCGTTGTTGCATTAGTAGAATCTGATTCAGGGGTAGCAGTCCCTAAATGTACCACTCCCTTTGATGTTCTTTGTGGATTGGATGTGCCAACCTCCCTATGGCATATTTGAGCTTTTGGCTATACTCCTAGGCTGATTAACCTTCCCTCTACTAGATCTCACACAACTCAGACAGAGCTTGTTGTTCTGACTGAGGGAGTTTGAAATCTGCTATGAACCTCATCCGTACTTGGTCAAGTGTGAATGCTTGACCTTGCGTCCCTGGCACTCCTGGTTCAATGATATTAATGTACCACTTGAGAGCATGACCTCTCAAGGTAGTTTGGAACTCGACTAGATTATTTTCATCCGGAGTCCCTCTGGATCTCCAGATTGCTTCGCACAAGAACCAATGTTGTCCAACTTCTTTGTCTCCCTTACCCAAAAATTCTAGGTATCGGGAAATCGAACCTCCCGCATGGTTGGCCATTGTTGTTCCTATTGTTCGTATTAATATGAACCCTAATGTTCTTTCTTGATATCTACTAGGGGATCCCAATATCCTCCCTGTACTCTTAATTCCTGGTTGTGAATAGTTAGCTAATTGTACTGGGACATAACTTTCCTGAGAAGGTAGTGTTGAACTTACTTCTTGTATAGAAGGCACTTGGGGTATGGGTGATTTAGGGTTGGTGCCACTGGCTTCGGGGAGGTTTTCTTTGATCTAGGGGGTCTCGTTAGCTTCCACTTGGATGATCTCTTCGGCCGAATCCCTGATCTCTCCTATTATCAGGGCTGAATCTTCTCTTTCTCCTCCAAGATTCATGTTGGCTTCCTCCTCTCTTACATCCACTCTTTCTCCTTCTTGTCATGCATCCTGGGTATTTCTTTCTCTCTTTGCTTATCTCTCATTTAATATTTGACTGGCCAGTCATTCCTGTCTTCTCATCCTTTGCAGTTCTTCCATATGTCTTTCCTTGATTTCTCCCGATCCTCCTTCTTTCCTCAACTTTTCAGACTGTCTTGCGGCTTTCTTGATCTTTCTACGCCACCATTTCTCAACTATGGAGGCTCTCTTCAAGGATCTCTCATCTCTTGAATCCATTTCTTGTTGTTTCCCCCCCCATTTTTCAAAGAACCCTTCCCCTTTCTCATGCCATGACTCTCACCCTGTCTCGCCCTACCCCAAGCGAGGGTGTTTACGCTTCCATCTTGGTCGGGGACATAATCAACATCCCTTCCTCCACCAAGAAAGCCTTAATCCATAGGGGGATCTCTCTTAAAAGTTGTCCCCTTGTGCCTTTCTTGAAAATTTCCTCTGCCTGCGAGAAAGACTGGTGATTCTCAGCTGCAAATTCGATTATGTATCCTTCTATCGTGGTGCTAACCCAAAAATCCACAGCTCATGTGACTGGGCAATCCATCCTGTGGAGTGTTGCTAACTTGTCAGTATCCCACACGTAGATATTCTTGACTCATCCCTAGAACTCTAGATCTTCTTGGAGTCTCTTGATCTAGTGAAAAAATTCTTCCGGGAATTTAACCCAGAAAATCTCGTACTAGTCCCTTGATCTTTCTGAGTAAACGATTGCTTCCCTAGTAGTTCCCACTGATTTTCTTCTTAGTTTCGCTTCTTTCCATATGAAGGCATCACAGTTTCTTTCCCACCATTGATCGATTCCATATATATGGATTGGTGGTAGAATTCTTCCTACAAGTTCCCTTTTAATACGGTTCCTGGCAATGAAACCATTTTCTTGGTGCGAATTTGATCAGACCAGGGTCCTTCTCAGGTTACCAACAAAATGTACTATGTAGTCTAGAGCGTTGTCATTTTCATCTCCTCCAAAGAGAAGAAGTCTCACCCGAAGTGTTGCTGAGACAAATAGATAGGAAAGGGTAGGGAAAATGCTAAGGAGGATCCATGGATCGTTCGAAACTCATTCTTATTCTTGCGCAAGAGACAACATCAGATCTGAAACATCTAACCACAACAATTGAACCTACTTACATTATGAACAATGATTAAACATAGAACCATCAAACAAAACTCATAAACCATAAAGGAACAATGTAATGCATAAGTAAACATATAAAGACACATCATATTTTCAAATTTTGGTTCTCCTTCATATTAACTCCAGGATATTTCCTTCATTGCAGACTCAGAGTTACATTGAAAGGTTCAGTACAAACTCTGACTTGTCTCTTCTTGACTTACAACAAGTTTCAATAACTAATCCAAAAACCTTGGGAAACTCTGATAGACATGACTCAACCCAACTCTAATCCAACCAACAAATGAACGAACAACAAAAACAACACCAACCCTTTTACAATTATATTCAGCCCTATATATAGCTAGGTTGTATCTTCCTTATCGGCTTATGTGCTTCCTTGTTTTATTGCAACCGTTTTTTGCTTAGCTAGCGTTGTGATGGCTTCCACAACTGCTTTTTTGTTTCTCTTTCTTCCAGCCTCTAATGAAGTTTTCACGACTCATGATTAATCAAAACTTGCGCAATTCTTACCCAAAAACGAACGGCCCAACAGGTATTCAAGCATGAAGGTGAAAAAAAGAAATTTTTCTGAATATAACAGATGCAAAATTAAATGTAGAGATAGAAATAAGGACACCAAGTCAATAATTAACATAGATGAGACATAAATAAATCACTTATTTCATTCCAATTTATCAAAATAATCGTTCTCTTTACAAAATTACCTGAGGAAGTTTGGACCAAAGTCAAACTTAGTTTTCCCCGAAGAAAACCATACAAAATGAATTTTGACAAAAAGTAAAAAACTGAACTTTAAAAGCTGGATCAACTTGCCACAGATTGCTTCCCACTCAACTTTTCACAATATCTTTTATCAATCATGAAATTTAATTCACAAACAAACAATTCTAAATAGAATATCAAATATAGATCAACACGTCTGAAAAACAAGTGTCTGAATGATGTAATTCAGCCTTGAATCTTGCTATCTACAATATGACCTTGCTGTCATAAAATAGAATTAGGCTTTCAATGAATTAAAGAATGAATGGAAACTGCATTATCTCAATAAAACTCAAGAGCATACCTTAGTATGCTTTCTCCTTCTATTCTCCACTTGTTCCTCTTCTTTTTTCCTTTAAGCAATCAAAATTAGTTGAAGTAGTTAAACTACCCTTTTTAGTTAAGTTAATTAAAATTCAACTAACTTTTAGTTTAGGGGGAAAATTAATAAAATAATAATAAGGGTCTTTAATAAATAATAACTAGTAGGTGGAAGCCCTTGTGACTCCCTTTAGTTTCTTAACAAACATAAACACAACTAGTTAATCAATCAAACACATCCCTCCTTGTGGCTCCCATCATCACTCTCATAATTTGAAAATTAATATCAATGATATTTGAAACCATATCCAAAAAATATAGTATCCAACATATCAAAAAATAGTGTGATGTCAAAAAACTTTAGTAGTCAACTGTTCTCAACAATCAATAAATAAAATCACTCAGAAATGATAGTTGACACTCTGGGAGGCAATTTTCCCTTTGTTGCTACTGTCTCCCTTTGATTTCTCTGAATTTTCCTTAGGATGTGTGGAGTCTTTAGGCCTGATCTCACTGATAACATGAGAGAAATCATCTCTCAAATGCATGTAGGATGAAATGGATTTGGAAGATTCATTTGAGGGAGAGGAGGGGACAACAACACCTTTTCCTTTATCAGGTGCATGGTGGGCTTCAATTTTTAACCTCTTGCTTGCGTGGGAATACTATACTGGTGAGTGTGTAGGGGTAGCTTGGAAAATTTGGTTAACTGGTGGAGGAGGAGTAGGTAGAGACAAATTCGGTTGGCCACGATGTTGGGAGATTGTCGGGTGGACAATCTCTTGCCATCCATAATTTTCACGGACTTCAAGTTGTATCGAGACATGAGGGAGAACTAAGATACCGGGGACATGCAGGGCTTGGAAAGGAGGCCTATATAGCCTAGTTTGGACCACTCCTTGTCCAATCTAGTTAAAAAATCCATCTTCGAATCATTGGTTTTATAACCCTAAATTTCTCTACACATGCATACATGGCCTTTGGCCCTCTTACTTGCATTTTTTTCCAAAGAACTACTGAGTTTCTCTTCTTAAAAACCATTTTTTTGAAGATGTACGTGCCCTACACCATTACTTCCCACATACATATACTTGTTGCACCACTACAACTTGCGTACATATGCTTGTTGCACCACTACAACCCGCATATACTTGCAAAAGTTGCAAGGAATTCGTTGAGATTACGGGCTATTGGGTAGTTTCCCAACTAATCCACCAGCTATAGCCTATCACCCAACCAAATAACCATCCTTTTGTCATATAAAAGGAGGTGTTTGGGTCTCATTTTACATCTATACATAAGAACAATGAAACTCTGCCCGATTTCACATCTCCTCCTTGACCAAGTTATTACAACCCTTTTGTGAGAATTGCCTCAACATTCCATCATTATCCACTTCTTACTCCATCAGAACCCATTCACTTCCCAAGAAGAGATCAGAAGGTTAAGAGGAGAATCTTATACAAAGGTGCACTTGGAGCTTGGTGAAGAGGAGATTGGACCAAGTTCATGGAGCAGTAGCTGGCTTTGATTGTAAAGGTATAATCATTGAGTTATTAATAAAAGAATTAATTTTCCCATCCCAAATCATGGTGTACTGAATTCTTTTATTGGTTTGTGTTTTTACATTATAACATCTAACCCCAATTTGTATATGGAATAGCACACTCGTCGTTTCTTGTTTGTCAATATTTGGATGTAGGTCATCCCTGGAAGGAGTCGTGTAGTCAGTGAAACTTCCAAGTGCAAGGAGGTCATCACTAGACGTGGGATTCGAGGTATAGTTACCCGATCTCCTTTTTCTTTCTTTCTTCATATGATTTTTGGTATTTTTGGGATAGTTTAGAGAAGTAGTTGACTTTTAGATGGTTAATTGATATGCCTACATTATGAACCCTGGTGTAGTCATAAGGGTTTTTTTCCCACTAGCAGAACTAGCGACCATATTGGGGATGCCTCTAGGGTTTTTTAGGGGAATTGTTGTTGTCTGATTGGTTTTTCTTCCTTTCAAGTTTCTGTTGATTCTTCTAAGTATTTTAAGGGATTCTGGTCACCTTCAGGTGCCATACCATTTATCCCTGTGATTCAGATTATTTTTGGCACGAAATTAGAGCAAAGATATAATAATGAAATTCACAGAGATATCACGGATATCCAATAATATAACATAAATGTATCAGATATGCAACCATAAACATAGAGATACAATAATACATGATTTCTATTGATGAAATAAATTTACAGAAACTGTAAAAATGCAGAGTGAAAGACTCGGTAGAATGGTGGCAGCTTATCTCTTAGAAGAGATGTGACGGATACTTGCATTCGCAAGAAGATGATTACAATGAGGCTCCGAAGGAATTTTTACAATAAATAGGAATGCCAAAAACCCTAGACATCCAAAAACCTAACCCTAGGAGATGAAGCACCAAAAGTCATGTGGGCCCCGTTTGGGTAAGTTAGTACATCAACTTCATGGGGTCATAACTTTTGCATACGATCTCCATTTTAGGCGCATGATATCCCATTGGAAAGGTATCGTCGAGGAGATTAATTTTGGAGGCAACATGAAAGGAACTTCTATATTTCTCACAGTTTTCCCAAAAACATCATTTAGGGCCTCAAAATGGCCCCAAAAGTTAAAAACTACTAAAAATAGTAAATTACCAAAATTGTCAAAAAACTATTTTGAGCCAGTTAGAAAAGTTGGGAGGCCACTGATATCCATCTGGATCAATCCTCGCTCCTTAGGAAGCAATGGTATTTATTTCATTGAGTGTCCGAGGGAGAGGGAAAAGCGTTTGTTGAATCTGCATCTTGGTGAGCTGCTTGCCTTGTTGGAGACGTCGTGCTACTCAGTTTGTGGAAGTCTCTCATGAATGTATTGAGGTTGAGGTTTCTCAACAAGTTGATCTACATGACATGGCAGTGTGCAAAAGGAATCTTTACGCTTTGCTGCAACCTTGTCAAACTTCTTCTGTTGGATAGAAGGTGCTTTGGGTGAGGTTGTAGTGGTTGCAATGTCCTTTTGTTCCCCTTTTGAACAAACTATGAAGAAGCTCTATTTTACAGTATGAGATACTACCTTGTAGCACTGTCTAGGTGGAGAAATAGTTGTAACTACCTATGGTATTTTGTAGAGATGACCCCCTAGAGAAATAATGACACTGTGGGGTTGAGACTCATAAACATCATGGTGTCTCCACATATATGGTTGGCCCAATATAACATCACATACATCCAGTGGGGAAACATCACATAATACCTCATCCTTGAAGGGATGGATGCCATATGACAATCAACATTGCCGGCTGACATGAATATCTCATCCTTGGTGAAGCCACCCGATGTTGTATGGATGTGGGTGTGGTCTTGTCGACAATCCCAACTATTTGATGACCTCTTCTAAGATGAGGTTCTTTTGGCTTCCTCTATCAACAATAAAATGCAGTGGGGTCCACTTCACCCACATATGTGAATGAAAAGGGTGCTCCCCCTCTTCTGGATCTATTGGTTCTTCTGGTTGAATTGTTGTTGTCGCGAAAATAGCAGTGGGGTATGCGTCGATGATCTGTCTTTTACCAATATTTTCATAATCAAATCTTGAATCAGGGTTCAACTCCTTGTCTTTGATCTTGGCCACCAATGAATGTTTTGTGCAACATTCATCGGTGTTGTGCCAAGGGCTTTTGTGGAAATCACACCATTTTCTAGTGTCCTTCTTCGTCTTTCCATGATCCTTCTTTTCCTGTGGCTTAGACTGGCTTTTAGAAATTATTTTGTTAGGTCCTTCTTTCTCATACTTTGTTTGTTGCGGATTTGCATCTCCGAACTTCCATTTGTTCTGGTGCTTAAACTTCTTCTTGATTTTAAAAGAATATCAATAAGCAGAACCGAGTGATGAGATGTTCATAAAATCCATTTCAGTTTGGATGTATCTATGTAGAGCCCCGTGGTATTTCAGAACCAAATGTCGCTCGGAGTCTTTGATACCCATCTTGGTGCAAAATGTATGGAAGGTATTGGTGAACTCTGACACTTCTTGGCCCCTCTCTTGCCAAAATGTGGTCCATCTCATGTACTAGTCCTCATAGTTGCAAACAAGGTAATAATGTTCCTTTATTGCATCCACAAAAAAATCCCAAGTGGGCTCGGCCCCATATATTCCAAACTCCTCTGTGGAACTTTGGTCCCAGTAAGTTTCCCACCAATATTCGACATGGGGGAGAGCCTTAAGGAGCATGAATATGATCTTTTCTCTCTCGAAAAATTTGTGAAAAGAGAAATAACCTTCTAACATATTTAACCATTTATCTAGGGCATCCACATCTATCTGACCTTCAAATATAGGAATATAAAAATTGACCTGTACCTTAAAAGGAGAGGTGCCTCCAAAGTGGCCTCTTGATGAATATGCACATGATTCTATCGGGAGGTGTTGAAGAATGTGGGAAAAATTCTCCATCATTTCATCCCTCTGTCGTGTGAGAGCTTGCTCAAGCAACAAATTGATAGGATCGTCTGCTCCATCATTTTTCTTTTCTTCCACCATGGAGGGTTTCTTGGTTGTGTGAGAGAGACTATATTCAAGAGATAAAATCTTGAGAACCAACTTTCTATACTCGGACCTTGCTGGGGACATGCACTGAAAAACGATCAAGAGAAGCCTGCTCTGATACCACTGATCCAGATTATTTTCTCCACGAAATGAGAGCAGAGATATAATAAAGAAATGCACAGAGATATCGCAGATATCCAATAATACAATATAAATGTATCAGAGATGCAACCATAAACACAGAGGTACAGTAATAAACGATTTCTATTAATGAAATAAATGTACAGATATTTTAAAAATACAGAGTGAAAGACTCGCTAGAATGGTGGCAGCTTATCTCTGAGAAGAGGTGTGATAACTACTCACATTCCTAAGAAGATGATTACAATGAGGCTCTGAAGGCCTTTTTACAATAAACAGGAATGCCAAAAAACCTAGACATCCAAAAACCTAACCCTAGGAGATGACACACCAAAAGTCATGTGGGCCTCGTTTGGGTAAGTTAGTACATCAACTTCCCGGGGTCGTAACTTTTGCATATGATATTCATTTTAGGCACATGATAGCATGTTGGAAAGGTATCGTTGAGGAGATTCATTTTGGAGGAAACATCGAAGGAATTGTTATATTTCTCCCTATTTTCCCAAAAACGTCATTTAGGGCCTCAAAATGGCCCCAGAAATTAAATATTGCTAAAAATAGTAAATTACCAAAATTGCTAGAAAATTGTTTTGAGCCGATTGGAAAAGGTGGGTGGCCACCAATATCCACCTAAATCACCCTGCCTTATAAGACTACATGTTTCTTTTTTTTATGGAAGTACATAGGTGTATGCGTCGTGCTTTGGGTTAGCCTGTGTACATATGCACTCAGATCACTAAACAACCTGCATAGATATGTAGGCTACTGAAACAACAGTGGTGTATCTGGTTCAAGAAATAAAAAAAAAAGAGGCGGTTAACATCTTTCCTAATTGAGGTTTATACTTCTCATGGTTTCTTGACATAGTTCAGAGTCTCTATTTTTATAGCCATAAGTTGGGTTAGAATTCAGTTTACTTGTCTTTTTGAAGTTTCTTGTGTTTACTTTTGAAAGGGTTTTAAGAGAGTCTTTGAATGATTGCTCTGCCTGTTTGGTTTCTTTAGTGATTCCATGTGATCCGTAGTGGTCCAAAGACCTGTTTTAGTCTTGTGTTGTTTTTCTTTTTACCCCTTTCATTTGCTTTGAAAAAAGATAAAAAAAGATTTATTTCAGTTTTTCTGTTGGAAG
>ML833312.1:61190-86025 GCA_009831015.1 Picea engelmannii
ATATATATATATATATATATATATATATATATATATATATATATATTCAATTTGGTAAAGTAGTTGGAGTTAGTTATTTTATTGGAAAGGAAAAAGAGTTCATTTTTTAAGTTCTTCACTGATTTCTTGAAACTTAAGTAGCTTGTAGTCAAGCTAAATTTCATTTTAGGTCTTCTTTTTAAAGATCTTGAAAAAAGTTAGTTAAAGAAAAGTTGGTTACAAAGAGTTAGTGGTAAATCTTTACTTTTGACTAGAAGTAATTTTGATTTCAAGTTTCGTCTTTTTCTCCTCTTTTTGTCTCTCATAACATCACTAGTTTCATCGCCATATCCCTTGAGTTGATCAAGCCATTAAAATGAACGCTAAATATAAAATTAAGTAGACTTTTATGTTTGTAGGGTCAACCAACTAGTTTAGGGTTAGGGCCTTGAATTAGGTTGGAGAGGAAACTCTTCAAGGAAGTTAAAAAAACATTTGAGTCAGAGCTAGGGAGTGTTAAATTGCAGTGACGTTAAATTTATTCTGGACCCCCCTCTAACATAGGTGATAAACATGAGGTCGCATTAGGAAAGGAAGAGGAGATAACCCCTCCAAAGCTAGACTAAACGTAGTGGGGAACGCATATTGAGGATCTGTCCTAGGAATACTATCACTTGCATTTGCCTACAGAGCTTCCAGGACCTCGAATCTATTCGATATCCTCTGTTGTCTTCTAGACCAGTTTATTTCTATACCCTCAATAGATTTTAGGCTTATTATCCTACTCATTGCGGTCCACCTGACCATCGAATGTACCCGCCTGGTGATTGTTTGCGAGCTGGAAACTTAGTTGCCCATTTTCTAGGGAATCACACGAGTGACTGTGGGGGTATACCATGGTACCTAGGGCAGACTTTGGGTCACACTTTGCAGAGTATACCCGAAGGTTTCTTCCATGTTCGATTTTTACTTGCACTAGTAATCTTCTCTAGTGTTGGCTGGCGCAACTGTTCTTCCTACTCGATAGCGGTTTTCTTGATTTATCTTATAGGAATTTTTCTAGTGTGTTGTTGGTTTTAAATGCTAGTTAAAGCCTTATTGTGTCATTTCATATTTTCACAAAGTGGAATATCAAGAGCTCTGTCGATCACGAAGGCTTCATGGCCTACCACCAGTTGCATTAGAGTCACCACCGTCACCAGTACAAGGAATACTTGACCAACAAGGGTCATTCGAAGCGACCGAGCCACGGGAAACTATGCTCGAGCTTACTTTGAGAGGATATTACTCGAATCTGAATGAACCTACTATTTATGACCTTGGAGTAGAATCTCTTGGGCCAGCCAACCCTCTGATCACTGACTGTCGGTGCCAATATTAGTACAAGTTGCTCCTCCTAAGGTGACACCTGTTGAGGACCAGTTAGTCTTATAAGAAGCCATGGAAGAAAATGTTGCTACTTCATCAGGGAGTCCTCATACTCCCTCTTTGGATACTACCAAAAAGGGAATATTACATCCTAACCCACCTTCTCTAGTCCAAACCATAGTTGTCTCAACTTCCTCTACCTCGGGCAGTGGTCTGATACCGTTATCCACGACAACCACTGCTTCGTTTATGCAGAGTGCAAAGGGACTTTTATTATCATATGGGATGCTTGTCTTCGATTCAAACTCAGTCCTTACCTACTCCACCTTACATACCATGGGTCTAGGGGTAGGGAGATCAAATTCTCCCTTGCAAGGGTCTACTAGGGGAAACTTAGTATCCTTTAATGCTATCCCTTACAGTGGGGGTCACACACCTCCTCCATCCCCCTCGCTCGGTAATTCTTTCCAACAACCTATCGGGTTGAGTAGTAACTACAACTTGTTTGGAGGAGGTAGTTTAGGAACTTTGTCTTACACTACGCCGATGGGATCCATGTCTTTATATTTTTTTGACGCGTTTGGTAATAACGCCTTTTCTTCAATTATCATCTCGGTTGGGGGAAACCTCGGTTTTGGACAAAAGAATCTTGTGCAAGGTACTATTCATACATAAGGGGAAAGTACAACAGTTTTATCCTTATAAGGACCTTGAAATCCTTAGAAGGGATCAGTTCCATCGCAAGGGATGTCAATCATGGGCAACCCCTTCCATGGTCAATGGAACCCCAAGTAGGGCTCAATACCTATGCCCATCAGATCAGCTGGGGGTATCCCCTTCCAAAATTCTTGGAACACAACGCAGAGAGAAATCCCTGCACAACCCACATCGTCCAATTATGGGAGTTAGAAATTGATTTCCTAGCACACGCAGTTTCCGTACACTATTCAAGGCCGCAATTTCTACCAGAACCCTGACCATCAGTCCAACTTTTCCTAGAAACCTGGTGCCATTCAAACTCCAAGACCCCTTTTTCCTGTACATAATACTCAACCCAAGCTATTGTTTCTGGCAACGCTACATCTGCCAGAATTGTCAAGGTTTCTCAATGACCCAATTTGTCATAATCCACATGGGCCCCCCATGCTGACTAAGTTTCCCTCAGATATTACAAAATTTGAAGGCAAGCCTAGAAAAGACCGAGGTGATCACGTGACAACTTTTCACTTATGGTGCTCATCCAACTCACTGCGAGACGAATCTATACAATTGCACCTTTTTCAACCCACTCTTATCAGGGGTGCTGTGAAATGGTATATTGAGCTCGATCACTCAAGGTATTCTTACTTTAACAACCTGGCGATGGTTTTTCTAAACCATTTCCAGCTACCCGTGAGATACGATGTCGACAATGGATTGTTGGCGAAATTTGAGTAGACTAAGGCCGACCATATCTATGATCACATCTGAGAATGGTAGCATTGGAAGATCTTGATTAAGGTACATGTCCCACCGACTTTCTTGCTATAGTGGTTCCTGAAGTATTTGGTACCAGTTGTATCCAAGGATGTTGCAACTTCAGAAGTGTTTTCATAGGAGGAGGCGATAATGAGAGCACAAAAGATTGAACTGGTTTACTGTCAGTCTGGATTACTCTATTATATATTTCCAAATGCTCCATGGTCCATCCTTGAAGAGGCCAAACAAAAGTCTGGACCACATGTCAATGGTATAGTGGGATCAACACAAGGAAATTCCACCGATCTGTTGTCAAATCAATTGTAACAATTGTCGATATAACATACGGTGGCCAGCTTGACCTCTGGTCCAGCTATTCCCCCTACCTAAATGTTGGATGTACATAGTGTGTAGTTGATGAACAAAGATATAAAGAAACAGAATAATAAGCATAATGGGGACACAAATTCTAATAACAATGCTGGCAGGGGAAAAATAGAGAAGAGAAAGTCAAAGTATCTATGTAACCTTTGCATGGAGGACCATCCGATTCACTTGTGCCCTTGAATTGCGGAGGCTCATAAGCTATTGGCATAGAAACAACCTAATGTGTTGGCGAACCCATTTTCACATGGGAAAAACATGGCTCAAGCCTCAACATCTTTGAGCATGGAAGGGGGCAGTCAGATACCCCCCATGTCTACTGGTAATACCTTAGCTGCAAATGTTTACATGTTGAATGGTGATGCTCATATAGTGACTAGGTCCCAAGATTACAGAATGTTAAAATTTGTCGAAAATGGTAAAGAAGCCACAAACCCACCAGTTCCTCTCCAGATTGAGAAGAATATGGGTGAAACAATGACACACATCCCCAAAGGTGCATTCAAGAAATATTTTCATAATTCAAATGTGAGGGCTTCCAACTACTCTGTTGTAGAGGATTTGGCACAAAACCCTTGCATGATGTCTACTTTGGGGGTCTTCTAGAGATGCCCTTCGCAGAAAAAGGCTCTGTTATCCACCTTGGGATCTATAGATACTTGTAACTTGGGAGCGATCATTCTTGATCCAACTAACTTGAAACCTCATCTTCCTTACCACATTTCATTTCAGATAGTAGTGGCCTACACCAAAAATTCTTTTAGTTGGAATATATTTCGCATGATGGTTGACGAGGGCACCTCGACTTGCATGATGTCATTGGCATGTTAGAAGGCTATTGGAAAACCCGTTTTGTCTCTATCACCTACATTGCTTATGACATTCGATGGTTTTTCATTCATACCACATGGAATCATTCCTTCTTTCCCCGTTCAGTTAGGAGGAAAGACCGTGTGCATCGAAGTTGAGGTATTCGATGTGCCTCTTGACTACAACCTTTTGTTAGGAAGGAGTTGGAGCTATGAAATTCATGCAGTGGTTACCATAGTCTTTCAGCTCTTGTTGTTTCCACACGAGGGACGAATTGTCACCATTGACCAGTTGTCCTTTTCTCGTCTCGACCCTTCATCGAGGGCATCCACGGTCTTGATGATTGATAACCCTCAGCCTGACATCATCAACATATGGGTTATTTTGTTTCCATAATTGATGGGTACTTTCAACTACCCGCCTCCTTCTAGCGATGTCAAGATTATATCGGTTGCCCCCGACTAGCCTAGGGCTGAAATTTTTCAAATGTCATCATTTTGAATGACTTAATTTCACGATCCATGGAGTCTTCCTTCCCCATTGGCCTTGATGGAAGGGATAGGTAATTTTGGCATGTCCATGCCCTTGTCCGAGGTAGAATTTGTGTACAACATTGTCCAACAAGGTTTGATCGACCTCGATCCGACTCCCACACAGGAGTTAGATCCATTTCTCAAGCCTATTTGGGCTCAAGGTTCTCTTTCCACTATAGATTGTTTATACCTGATATTTCCCTCAAAAGAGGTGATTATTGAGGCATTGACTGGTCCAAATAGACCCTGAGATGATCACCATCATAGATCATACTTCCTCTCGGAGTTAAAAAGGATAGAGGTAGGAAAATTTGTTTTGACTATGACTGGAGATAGGTCTTGTCTTATTAATACTCTAGCTATGCACATAGTTTACACCGAGGGTAATATGGCGAGTATCACTGACATGATCCCTATACATATTTCTAGAACCACTAGCCTCATGGAGAATGTTTTCATCAGAGCAGACTACTCCCCCGAAGAGATTTGAACTTATACGGAAATGCCAGGCATAGACCCAAGAATTGTCGAACATGATATAATGACTTATCTTGACGCTAAGACGATCCGACAAAAGCTTCATCTGGTGAATTCTCAGAAAGTGGAAGTGATTAAGGATGAAGTAGAGAAACTACTTAAAGCTGGTTTTATATACCCCTTATAGTTGATAGAATGGGTGTCAAACCCCCTTCCGACTAACAAAAATTAGGGTACGGTTTGCATGTGCATGGACTTTTGTGACTTGAACATGGCTTGTCTGAAAGATAATTTTCCCACCCCATTCATCGATCAGATTGTTGATGAATATTCAGGCTGTGAGGTATTTTCATTCATGGATGTTTTTTCGAGATATAACTAGATTCGGATCAAACCCAAGGACCATCATAAAACAACTTTTATATGTCCTTGGGGAACGTTTGCTTATCATAATATTCCTTTTGGCATGAAGAATGTTGGAGCCAATTTTCAATGGGCCATGTATTTTTCTTTCCATCACCTTAGACATATAGTCAAGGCTTATCTTGATAATCTAGCATCACTCTCTCGCAAGATATATGATCATCCCACACACCTCCGAATAATATTCAAATGATGTCGCTACTATCAGATTCTCTTGAATCCTAATAAGTGGAGCTTTTGTGTGATGTTGGGTCATCTCTTAGGTTTCATTTTTTTGAAAATAGGGATCATGGTTGATCCTCTTAAGGTTGAGGTGATAGTTCAGTTGGCTCCCCCGTGCACAATACCCCGACTTCAAAGATTACAGGGGAAAGAAAAATTTCTTCAGTGTTTTGTCGTGAACTACATTGAGATCACTAAAGGGTTCATGTGTCTATTGACAAATGGATTCCTTTACTATTGGGACGAAGCCACTCAATTATCTTTTGAAGTGTTGAAATGCGCCCTTACGTCTGTCCTTCTACTTAGGCCTCTCGATTATAACAAAGATTTCTTGTTGTACTTGGCCGCTACAGAGTTGACCATCGGTACAGTCTTGGTCCATGAGGATGATCTGCTCAAGGAGCATGTTATTTATTACCTAAGACGACGCCTGGTTGGGATGGAACTCAACTATTCCCATGCTAAGAATCTTTCTTTGGCAGCATTTCATGTTGTCTAGCGGTTCCATCATTACATTTTGCTTCGCAACACCACCGTAATTGTTGTTTTGAACCCCTTTCAATATGTGTTGAAACGATGGGTCATTGGAGGAAATATTAGTAGATGGATTGTAATCCCCCAGAAATTTGACTTTCATTTTGTCTCTCTGAAATCCAAAACGTCGTTGGTCTTTATAGAACTTGTTTTGGAACTTCCGGTTGAATCTAGTGATGACATGCCTGAAGAATCACCTATCAAAAGATATCTTTTTCTGATCGCATCTTCGGACCCTTGGTATGGATATATACTAGTCTATCTCTAGAATTTGAAGTGCCCTACTTCTGCTTCCCACAACCAACGTCGACGAATTCACCATCAGGCACGAAACTATCTCATACTCGATGAAACTTTGTATCTTTGAGGTGTAGATTGAATTCTTCATCGATGCCTTATACACGAGGAAGAAGAGCTTGTTCTTAACGACTGCCACACTAGAGCATGTGATGGTCATTTTTCTGGGTTGGAAACATCCCAAAATATTCTACGTGTCGGTTATTGTTTTCCTAAATTAATCAAAGATTGAGTTGAGTCAGTCAAGAAGTGCCACCCATGTCATATCTTCTCTCGGAAGATGCGGGAACATCCTACTCCCATGCTTCCCATCATCGTTGTTGGCCCCTTCACTAAGTGGGGGATTGATTTTACTACATGTCACTCGGTTTTAGCTAGGTGGAATCATTATATCATCGTAGCGGTAGACTAGTTCACAAAGTGGGTCGAGGCTTTGACAACGTTTAACAATGATGGAGAAACAATGTCTCTCTTCATTTTTAACCAGATAATAGCAAGGTTTTGCATCTTGAAGGATATTTCTGACCATGGCAGTCACTTCTAGAAAAAAATGATGTCTGAGTTAACATCAAATCTTGGGTTGAGACAAGAAAATTCATCACCCTAATACCCACAAGCGAATGGTCAGGTTGAAGCTGTGAATAAGTCTCTCAAGACTATTCTTTAGCAGATGATCAATTTTTCCAAGTCAAATTATCATTTGATGTTGTACTCGGCATTATGGGCCTACTGAATGTCTATAAAGACTGCCACCAGTTTCTCACCTTTTCAACTTGTATATGGGTTGGAAGCAGTCTTGCCTATTGAGTGCCAGATCCCGTATTAAAAGTTGGCAGTGGGGTTACTGCTAAACACTTCACCACTTAAGGAATTCCTATTATATCTTGAGCAATGACATGATGCAACCTCGACCAATGAGGCTCATAAGCAATGAGTCAAGTGTCAATATGATCGTTCCATTCGTCCTCAAATTTTCTCCAAATGTGATCTTGTCCTAGTCTATGATAAAGACAAGGATCCCCTAGGGGAAGGCAAGTTCAAACCCATGTGGTTCAGACCTTTCATTGTGAAAGAGGTCTTAAAGAAGGGTGCTTACCGTCTGGTTGAATTTGAGGGAAATGCCTTGGCAGAGCCTAGAAATGGGTTCTACCTCAAGAAGTATTACTCTTAGGTTGGTCTCGTGGGTGACTTATTGTACATATTTATAGTTCTTATACATTTTTTTGTCTTTTTCATTTTATGGGAGTGTAGTTATTTATGTCTTACTTTTTACTGTGGCAGATGTCAAGTGAATTAGAGGTTTTCTTTGAGTTCACGGATGGCACTAGCTAACACACTCGGAGGCTTTCTTCCGCAACTTGGGTGATTTTCACACCTGGAGGCTAGTTGCTATCTTCTAGAGGTATCTGTCTAGGTGACTCCACAAACAATGTATTTGAATATAGCACAATGATAGAGTTGCTTTGTGATGCTTTGTCGCATGGCATTTATCACTTTTGGGTTTACTTAAATGCTTAGTTGGTTGTGTCCTAGTTAAATGGAGTTTACCGCGTATATGATCCTACTTTACACTGACATTTCCTTAGGGTACGTTTCTTAGAATGTTACTTTGATTACATTATGTATATACATGCTCATAGGAGATTAAATCAAATGACAGATACTCTAACTAATCAAGTATTAGATTGGCATGTTGCACACACATAAAAAGAAGAACACACATACACATGTACATACATTTGTAAAAAAATTGATCCATAAGACGAGTATATATATATGTAAAAATTTCATGAGTACATAGGTGGGCGTGAACACCTCAAAAAATAAGTTCGGTATACATCATGGGGCTTATTCCCTCAAAAATATACAAAGGATCCCTCGACACATAATAGTCTAGCCTATCTAAGCTCGGGGCCTATTGGCCCCACCGTAGTGAACGACGATGTTGGCCAAATGTCGGAAATGTTGGACCCAAGTCTGTGGCACCCCCACTACATGAGGTTGCATGGAAGGTGGGAGATCCTCGATCTCAGCCATAGGAATTGTATGAGTGAGCACAGTGAGGTTGCGCTCCACCCGCCTCAAAACTCTCTCAGCATATCCGGTTGGAGGTCCCCCTGTGGCTGCTGGTCCCACCTCTAGTCGATGACATCATCGAGTCCTCATGAATTCCACCGAGCGCACCGGTCCCACATCTGTACATAATAGATACAAAATTCAGTACTCTGATATATATAAAAATAATTAAAAATTAAATAACTTTAAAAACATGTACCTAGTTCTCCTTGCTCCTCTCTTGGAAGTATAGGCATGTTCGGATCCCTGGAAAAGTTGATTCTAGCGTAGTGGTAGTCCTCTATCACTAGTATCTTCCATGCCAACTAGTAAAATAATTTTTCATCAAAGGACTCTATGGTCCTCCCTCCCCCTATCATGCCAGCAGTGTTGCCCATATGCATACTTCCAAGAAGGAGGCCACATGCCCCCATACAGTCTCTTTGGGACTTAGACTGAGCACTCTTGAAGAAGAAGAATGTGTAAAGGATGGTTCCAAACCCGAAGTTCTTGTTGTTGCGCTCGCGACACTTTGTCAACTACCTCTTCATGCATGCGAGCATGGTCGTACTCCAGTCATAGATATGTGCCTCCTGAAACTGAATAACACAATGCATGTGCACTCGGGAAGCCTGGTGAAGGGCCACGGATCCAGTAATCCACCCAATAAGAAGTAAGATCACCCTCAATGTCAAACTCGTGATCTTGTGAATAGGCACTTGAGAACCTACCTTCTTAGTGCGGGCCTTACAATACATCCTTATGTAGTCCTCAATGTTGAAAGGCCCAGGGGGAAATCTCCATATATTGACTGGTTCTCCTCTCCTTGAGAGGCCAGTCAAGAAGTAAATATCCTCAGTAATTGGAGTCAATGACTTCCCCTCTATCATGAATGACTCTTTATCCGGATGCCAATAGTCAACCAGAGTATTCAACAGCCTAGGTTATGCCCTTATAAATGGACACCGTCAGAAATTCCAAAACCCACATTGTTTCAATGCAGAAATGGCAGCAGGGTACTCATTGACCAGTATATCAATGTCCTCGAGTTCCCTCTCCCTCCAATGGACATACATCCTATCGCATGGCAGATAAAAACGGAGTTAGCTCTTGCATTTTAATTTTTTTAATCCTTTTGATGGTGTACGCAGGTTGTTTTGGCCATAATCATGTATGTGTGCTGAAAGACTGTTTTCTTCCTATGTACATATGCGGGCTATCCTTGGACATCCCACATACATGCAGGGCCTCTCTTTTTGGGAGAGCACACCCCCTCAAAAACAAAAATAAATGCATAAAGAAGAAATTGAAATGTAGGAGGGATACATTTGTACTTACTTGGTCCGATCAGAAGTTCATTTCGTCCTCTGAAGCACCCATAATCAACTTCTTTAGCAAAGGGGATATTTTACCTTTTGGTCAATTTTCAAAATGCAATGGTGAAAATCAGTTGTCATCTTCTATTTATAGACGTTTTTGGCCCTTTTTTCCACTTTTTTGACCGCCTTTGTCATTTTTTCTAGCTTGGAAATCATTTAATTTCGTTTTTGAGTTTCCTATTGGATGTTACGATACACTTTTCCTTTTGGTTTGGTAAGTTTTTGGGAGATGGGTTAGTTTAAAGATCCTTTGGTAAAATTCATTTTTTCC
The DNA here is from genome assembly GCA_009831015.1 of Picea engelmannii. Taxonomy (NCBI): domain Eukaryota; kingdom Viridiplantae; phylum Streptophyta; class Pinopsida; order Pinales; family Pinaceae; genus Picea; species Picea engelmannii. Next base: position 71,381 of record ML833312.1, read on the forward strand.
AACTTTTTGCATATAAGTTAGGATTTCACCTCCACTTTCAGCATCTCGTTGTCTTTTCCTCTTTTCCATAGGATCGATCCCACCGACATGCGCCACTGAACCGTCATTTCTTCTTTACAAGTGTCGTGATTAGGTAGTAGATCCTACCTTTACATGGATGCCCTAGATAAATCCTTGTAGCGTTTTGGCGTCCATGCTGTCTGTAATGAATTTAGGCTCGGGAGTCCTTGTTAGTCTTGTCATGATTACGATATTGGGATTCATTCTTCTATGCACCATCACTCTTGGCCTCACCCTCAGGACTCCCAAAATGAGCATGCTTTTTTTTCTTTCAAGCTCACTTTGAAATACGAAAGCAACATCCGCCGAGAATGCATTTATGCTTTTCGATCTTGTCTGGATTAACTGAGAAAAGTAACCTTATAGAGTCTTATTTAAGCCCTTTTTAGACTCTCTAAAAATGAAAATATTTATGAGCGATCTTGTTTCCCTTCACGCTCACCAAAATCAAATATGAAGGCATGTATGTTCGGCGGTAGTTTACTCCTTTCTCTGTCTAGATGGTCAATTGTACGATTAAAGGTATACTCTAGGAACCTCGGTTCGCTAGAAAAGTATTATGAGGTATATGTTTAACCCTTTTTTAGGCCCGAGGGACGAAATTTACGAAAAAGGAACATTATCCTTGGTTTTGGTTTATCACCTTTTTCGGGCCTTAGAGATTACTTAAGAAAAAGGAACCCCCACGGAGTCCATAGTTAGGCTCTTTTCAGACTCCCTAAAATTTAAAAGATCGTCGAGTGACCTTGTTCCTTCACACTCATTAAATTGGTCTAGAAGAACATCTAATAGCATGAGTTTACCCCTTTTTTCAGCCTATAGATTATAGAGGAAGAAGGTACACCTCGGGATATTCATCTCTCTGGGAGAGTTCTCCTTGGTAACTTTTATACCTTTTAGAGATAAGGGGACTAAATTTATAAAAAGGTTGTGAGTCCATATTTAATCTCTTTTCAGACTCCTTAAATTTGAAAATATTGTTGAGTGATATTGTCTTTGTCACACTCATTAAAATGGTTTTCAATAGACGTCTTTTCGGTGCCAGTTTACCCCTTTTTCGAACCGACTATACTATCTATGAAAAAGGTACTCCTTGGAGTCTTATTTTATGTTTTTTTCAGACTCTCTAAACATGAAAAGACTATTGATATTACCTTCTCTAGTCTCGTTAAAAATACATTGAAGGGGGTTTCATTCTGTCTTGATAATCACATTTGCATCTCTGCGTCTTTGGCTTGATTCCAGCTCCATGTTTCTCTCATATAAACCTTTGAAGCATGCCTTATATGCAAGCCCTTTAGCACTTTTCCTCTACGGCCTAACATGTTGACCCATAGAGGAATTTTCCCTGAGTGTCCTTTTCCTGTACATTTATCATTGCTATGAGAATTAGTGTGTTCCTTATGCTTGGAACTAGTATGCTTGCTTGTGACACTTGTTCCTCCTTTGTAACGTAGCATTCTTTTATTCTTTTTCAAGATCTTTAAAAAATTGAAAAAGACAAAAAAATAAAAAAAAATAAAAAAAGAGGGGAAGGGAAATATATATTCTTTTTTCGCAGAACAATGAGTCACCCTTGGACAAATCACATCCTTCTGTTTGTTCGTCAAGCATTCGGATCTAATATGACCTTAGGAAGTTTTTCTCGCTACATAGAGATATGTCCTCATCCATTTGGTTACTCTTCCAAACACATGGAGACTTTGCGTTGCCTCTTGCATCGCGAACTTATGTCGATGTCATGCTTCCTGAGTCTGATCATCTTTTATGATTTTTTCCAAGGGAAATTTCACCCAACTTGAATCGGCCTTTTCTGCAGTTTGTCTCCTGACTTCATGATTTGGCCATCCTGAAAGTCCAATCAAGTCCTGATTCAAAATCAACAAAGTTATCTTCCTGATCATCGATATCCTCTTGTCTTTTCCCGACAGGTCGTCGAATACCTCTAGGTAGTGAAGTCATAAAATCACATTGTACTCCTACCAGAGTTTGAAGATCTTGAAGTTGTTTCTCGAGCTATGAATACTTCATCTCCAGCCATCAGGCGTTATTGGCTTCTTGAAGATGGATAATCTACTTGTATATATTTGATTTTGAGATGTATATCCACTGTGTATTGTGCATGGCTACACTTTATATGTTGAAATTACTAAGGAAATTGAGAGGGGGGGTGAATCAGTTGTCACTGTGCTTAAAAAATCTTAAGTCTATTAAAGAATTTTTAATCTTTCACCGAGTGACCATTAATATTATACATCGTATGGAAAACATAAATAATGAGCATCAGTCACACATAAGATATACACAGAGACAAATTTTCATGAGCAAACCCATAAAGGGATAAAACCTCTTCTTCTTCGAAATGATAGGAAGTCTTTTAAGTTCTATACATCATCTATGTTTGAGCACCAACTTAAAGTGAGGCTACTACCTCTATTTTACAAGATCCAAATCGTTGAGAGAATCAACTCTCTGATTTCTCTAGCACCCACTAGAAGGAAGCACCAACTCCCTAAATATTCCAGCACCAACTAGATGTATACAAGCACCAACTTGCATACAGAAAACTCAGTGTTTTCCTGAGCACCACCCTGCCACCCTGTTTTCTAGCCACAACTAGATGGAATATTCAACTTCCAGTATTCAAGCACCAACTTGAATAACAGAGGACTACAGTCCTCCCTGGCACCACCCTACCTCCCTAATTATAAATACATGATTGAATAAGCAACAACACAGATATATCAATTCTTACCACTTCTTCTCTAGTCTTCAAATATTCTCTGCTTCACTGTTCCACTTCTTTGTTCATACTTGACTTGAATTACTCTCTCTCTCTATCTGGTCTTTCTTTTTCCTTCTCATGCTCTTTGATATGTGCACATTCTTCTCTCTTCACCTTTTCTATTATGTTTATCTTATCTTCCTCATATCTAAGTTTTCTTCACACTGCGCATACTGTAATTTTACCTTTCTACAGTTCAACTCATTTTTCAGTCAGAAAATCCAACCTTACAGAGTCGCTGCATGTCACTCTTATGCTCTCCTCCAAGAATTAGTTACACCTCGAATCTCCAAGGAAGGCGCCTCAACAAATGAATCGCCAAACATCCAAGAACTATGATTTAGTTCTGCTAATTGAATAATTAACCGTCAGGTGAGACAATAGCCCTTCAATCAAATTCCAATTAACCAGCACCGTTGGATTAAATATGTAGGATATTGCGTCTATCCCATATTCCCACTAGTTGTGACCATGGGCCTAATCAAGAGGCACTTTTCATTTTTCATTTTGGCAATCCTATGTTGAAGGGTCTCGACACTCCAAGTTGCGATCCTCGAAACACCAAAAATGAGCTTAGCTGGACTGGATCCTTCCCTTCTCGTGACCATGTAACCACATGATGTGACCACTCGCTAACCAAATGAGCAGTTCACGATTCACAACTTCGGTAATCCTGTGGTGAAGAGTCTCTACTCTTCATGTTGCGATTGTCGAAAAGGAGCTTAGCTCCGCTAGCTCTTTCCCCTCACGTGACCACCGATGGTGACCACAGGCTGTGCCAAAAAGTTCTTCACGATTTCACATTTCAGCATTCTTGTCATGAGTGTATTTGACTCCTCCAACTCCCGGTATCTGAAACTCTGAAATGGAGCCAAATCAATGGTCCACCATCCGTGATGATCGAACGACTCTCCTCTACCCCAGTACTTGAGCCTTCGGGACTTTGGGGAAGTGTTGAATATGAAACTCCCAAAACAATAACTCATGAAGTGGCGTCATTATTGCATCACTCAATGACGTGTCAAGAGCCGAGTGGATGCCATGTGTCACTCATAATTATGATTTCCAGTGGCCTGAAAAGCTAAATCAATTTGACACTTCTCCTTATATGCTCGTGCCATGTGTCCTTGCTAACATAAGTTTCCACCTGTCCTCTCTGACATGGTATGTCATGATCTACCTCCTAGATATGATGACCCAGATTTTTGTTCAATACAATAACTGAGATTATATCGCGATTTTTCATAACACGAGTTCGAGAGGTTAGGAGCCTCCTTCCTTTGACCTTTTAGTCAGTGAAAATACAATCGCTCGCCATGTGTCCTCTCCATCCAATGTTCCACACCATACCTTGATCCAAAGGTTTAGATCAACCCTCAATCCGATGACCCAGATCATTTCTGGATATTGCATATTGTGAGTTAAATAGGTTAGAGCACCTCCTTCCTTTGGATTTCCCAATCTGCGAAACTCCGAAATAGAGTCTTTGACGTGCTCTGATCTTTCACCACATGTCCTCTTTGATAATGGATGGTCCCCCTACTTTCATGATTTTGTAGGCCTACTTCATCTTGCACATAAATATCATGCTCCTTCTTATGGATCCAACAATGGTCGGTCTTTGGGCCCTGATCAGATGCTTGAGATATGTTCTCTTCTACTGCATGCTACTCCTATCTGAATTCAAATTTGACGGTCATCGGGGATTTTGAATGAGATCCAATGACCATTGTTTATCTTCTCAGTTGATGTTTCCATTTCCATGCCATCATCACTCTATTGATCATGCTAATCTTTTCCATCAATGACAAACACACATACTCTGCCTCTGTCTGAAAACATGCCAACAATCTCCCCCTTTAGCATTGATGGAAACCCCTTGAAGAACATCCAGCTTTACCACTATATTGAAATTACCACACTTTCTCCCCCTTTGACATCAATGTCAAAGAAGAAACAAGATCCCCCTGATCTGTTGTAGTATTCTTCGGAGGTATCAGATATTCAACCAACACAAACTCCCCCTGACAGGATGGACCCTCTTAGTTTGACAGTGAGGTCATGCCCAACTTCTGGTGAATATATCCAAAAGGTGTTGCTGCTAATGGTTTAGTAAAGATATCAACTATCTGTTCTGTGGAAGGAATATAATTCACCTGACTAATTATGTTTGTAACCTGTTGTCTGAGAAAATGGTATTTTATTGGTATGTGCTTATATTTTGAATGAAGTACAGGATTCTTAGAGAGACTGATGGCACTGGTGTTATCCCAGTGAAGTGGAATGGGATCAGTGTAAGTTACCTTCAATTCTGCAAGAGTTTGTATCATCCATAAAATTTGTGTGCAACAAGTAGTAGCAACAATGTATTCTTCCTCCGTAGTTGATAATGAAATGGATCCTTGTTTTTTACTAAGCCATGCTACTAATGAGTCACCCAACAAGAATGCTCCTCCACTGGTGTTTTTTCTCTCATCAACATAGTTTCCCAATCAACATATGAATACGAAGTTAACTGAAAGTTTTGATTTATGGGATACCACAGACCTTAATTCATTGTTCCCTTCAAGTATTTGAATATCCTTGTTACAACTACCAAATGAATTTGTTTATGAGAAGACTGATAACGACAAACCATTCCAACAACTTGCATTATATTAGGACGAGATGTTGTGATGTACAGAAGACTACCTATCATTGAGAGATATGTCCTTTGATCAACATCAGGTGAAATATCATCTTTACTAAGCTTGCAACCAAACACCATAGGTGTACTAACAAGAGAAGAATCTTCCATCTGAAATTTCTTCAACATCTCTTTCAAATATTTTTCCCGTGAGATAAATATTCCTGCAGAACTTTGATTTACTTGTAAACCAAGAAAGTATGACATTTCTCCTATCATGGACATCTCAAAATCTGTTTTCATAGAGTTAGAAAACCACTGGACAGAGGATTCATTAGTATAGCCAAAAATAATATCATCTACATAAACCAAAACAACTAGTAAATTATCACCTTCAGACGTAATGTAGAGATTGTTGTCAACGCTACCTTTCTTGAACCCTTTGTCTTGTAAATTTTTTTCCAATCTATAATACCAAGCTTGCGGTGCTTGTTTCAGTCCATATAAGGCCTTCTTTAGCTTGCAAACATAATCAAGATTATTTTTCAATGAGAATCCTTCAGGTTGCTCCATATATACTTCTTCCTCTAGATCTCCATTAAGAAATGTTGACTTAAAAAACATCTGATACACTTTAAACTTCTTATGACATGAATATGCAAGAAACATTCTGATGGCTTCCAATCTTGCCACTGGTGCAAAATTTTCATCAAAATCCCGACCTTCAACTTGTGCATACCCTTTACATACCAATCTGGCTTTATTTCTAACAACTTGTCCTTTTTCATTCATTTTATTCTTGAACACTCATTTGGAGCCTATTACATTCTTATCTTCAGGTCTAGGAAAAAGCCCCCAAGTATTGTTCTTCTCAATCTGATCAAGCTATTCATTCATATCTCTAATCTAATCATCATGTTGGTTGGCTTCATAAAACAATTTAGGTTTAGTCATAGATAAAAAGGAAACATGTGATTGTTCTGAGTCTTTAATCAATTTCCTTCTTGTCTGAACTCCTTTATTTATATCTCCAATTATCTGATTTTTAGGATGATTCTTTCTAACAATTATGAGAGGTGATTTTTCTTCTTTCTGTTGATTTGTGTCAGTCGGAGTATAAGTATCTTCATCTGATTCAAATTCTTCTCTTTATGATCCTTGGATCTATTCATATTTATTTTCAATTATATCTTTTGTGCTTGGTTCAACACTGCTTACATTTCATACCAGGATTTCTTCATCAACTTTTATGGCAATACAATCAACCAATTTATGCAGCCTCTTATTGTAGCATCTGTAACCTTTACTGTTTGTAGCATAACCTAAGAATATACCTTCATCAACCATGTCATCATATTTGCCAATATTTTCATCATTATTCTTTATATAATATTTACTCCCAAAGACTTTAAAATGCTTGATTGAAGCAGGTCTTCCAAACCATAGTTCATAAGGAGTCTTGTCACTGTGTGGCCTGAGATGAGATTTGTTAAGAATGTGAACAGTTGTATGGATTGCTTCCAACCAATATGTATGAGATATATTCCTTTCATTCATCATTGATCTTGCCATTTGCTACACTGATCTATTCTTCCTCTCAACAACTCCATTTTTTTATGGAGTCCTTGGGATTGTGTACTCTCTTTTGATCCCATGTTTATCACAGAACTCTCTGAAGTTCCATGAGTTAAATTATCCTCCTCTATCAGACCTTACTACCTTCAATATTTTTCCTGTTTGATTCTCAGTCAGAGCCTTAAACACTTTGAATTTTTCAAATGTTTCAGATTTTTCTTTCAAAAAGGAAACCCATGTTAGTCTATAATAATCATCAATAATCATCATAAAATAGTTTTCTTTTATTGTACCTTCTTTTCTTGATGGTTCACATAAATCCATATGTACGAATTGGAGAGGTTTTTCTGTTGAAGGAAACTTTTTAGATTTGAACTGTGTTCGAGTAATATTTCCTATCTTGCATGGTTTACAAATAGAATCATATGGATTTGATATATTTGGAAGATCCTTTAATGCCCCATTGTTTTTGAGCTTGATTATATGATAAAAATTTAAGTGTCCAAGTCTCCTATGCCATAGCCAACTTTCATCATACTTTCTTAAGTGGCATTCTTCTTTTTCTTCTTTTAACACATAGACATTGTTTTCTGTTCTTATCCCTTTTGCAACTAGCTATCCTGAATTCACAGATTTTATTCTACAATATTTATAAGTAAAAAAAACTTCACATCCTCGGTCACAGACTTGACTGACACTAAGAAAATTATGTTTCAGACCTTCTACAAACAACACATCTTGAGCTTTCCCTTTTCCATTACTCAAACTTACCATTCCTTTACCTTTTATTTTTCCTGGTGCATCATTTCCAAAAGTTACATTCCCTGATTTTCTTTCACTTAAAGTTAGAAACCTACTTTTGTCTTCAGTCACATGTTTGGAACATGCACTATCAATATACCAGTGATTATTTTGTCTTTGGGCTGATAACACTAGTCTACACTTGTCATCTTCTTTCTTCTTCCAAATCTTGAAATTTTCAACAGTGGGATTTGAGTCTGACTTAAAATTCCTTAAGTGACAATCTGCAGCTTTATGTCCATAGTTATGACAGATGTAACATTCTATTTCACTGAATAATAGATCATAACAATTTTTATGCTCATAATTGTTGTTATGTTTCACTTGCATCCTTCCCCCATCCATCACATGATTTATAGTCTGTGGTCGTTTGTTTCTTGGTTGTCTCAATATTTTTTGTGGCAGATAATTATTCCTTGAGTATCTTGATTTCACATATCTAGATCTTCAAGAACAGTTTACAGCGTTGTGACCAAAGTTAGAATAGAAAAAACAATAACCATAGAAAAAACCTTTGTATATGAAAAGAGTATGTAGTCGATTTCTTCCATGTTGATGATTTCTTTGATTAGGAGATGTGTTTGTGTTATTTCTTTGATCTACATATTCGGTTCTGGTATTTTTTCTTTCATTCCTCCTTGGTGACTGATTTTCTTTCTTTGTTTCTGCAGAGTGGTTGTTGTCAATGATTGTATATTTGAAAAACTTGATGGGTTCTGTATTACTTGGATGATCACTACATTATCCTTCTTCATAGCCCAAGCCAACTTTCAAATTTGGATTCCTTTATTGATTTATAATGGAAGTTAATTCTTCTGAGGCTTTAATGCTTGATAGATTTTGGTAATACAATGCCTTAAACTTCTCTATTTATTTTCTGGTTTTTACTATCTCTTCTTCTAAGGCTTCACACCTCGCTTTCTTCTCTGACAACTGTTGTTTTAGTATGTCTTCTATTTTCTTTTCCTCTTCTAACTCCACTTTTAGTAGAGAAAATTTTTCATCAGGTTTTTTACCATTCATTTTAAACTGCATCAACAATTGTTTTTGTTTTCTCTTCTTACATCTGAGTCTGTCAATTTCTTCCAAAGCACTGATTAATTCACCTTCCATATCCACCACATCTTCTTCATCATCCATTTCACCTCCTTTTTGTTCATCATCAAGATCTCCCATAGCCATAAGCATAAAATCATTCACTTTGTCTTCACATGATGAATCACTATCTATGTCTTATGAGGAGTTTTCATTGTTTGCACACAAACTTTTCTTTTTACAATATTTCTTGCATTTGTACTTATTTTCATCATCAGAATTCTGGTCATTTTTCTAGTGGGGACACTTAGATGCAAAGTGACCTATCTTACCATAGTTAAATCATTTGAAGGGAATCTTGCCTTGATATTTTCCTGATCCTTTCTTTAACCTTCTCACAAATTTTTCCTCAATATCATTTAAATCTGAATCAGTATTCTTGTCTTCTTTAAAAGATGCTTCTCTAGTAATGGATTTATCTTTGTTGATTCTCATTTCATATGCAGTTAGTTTTCCTAGGAGTTGATCAATGGACAAGGTCTTAATATCATTTAGTTCTTCTATTGTAGAGACTTTTGGATTAAATTTATCAAGCAGAGATCTTAAAATCGTCTGAACCAAAAATGATTCTTCAATCTTCTCACCAAGACCCTTCATGGAATTCACAAGTTCTTCAACTCTTAAAAAATACTTTCTAACTATTTCATATTCATTCATATTTAGTTGTTCAAACTTCAATCTATACGTTTGAAGTTTGGCATCTTTTACTTTCTCATTTCCTTCATAGTTGCTAACACGTTTATCCCACATAGCTTTAGCAGTTTCAAAATACATCACCTTTACAAAATCAACTTCAGCAAGTCCATTCAGGATAGCATTCATTCCCTTAGCATTAAATCTAAACTCTAACTTGTCATCCTTGGAGGCTAGCACAATAGGATTTCTATATCCAGTCTCTACTACATCCCAAACGTCAGCACCTAAGGCCATTAAGTATGTTCTCATTCTAACCTTCTAGAAGGAAAAATTTGTTCCATCAAATAGAGGAGTCTTAGTGGCTGAAGTCCCTTCATGACTTGTCATGTTTAAGCTTACAGATCTACCTTTCAATAAAAGGAACTGGCTCTCATACCAATTGTTGAAATTACTAAGACAACTGAGAGGGGGGGTGAATCAATTTTCACTGTGCTTAAACAATCTTAAGTCTATTAAACCATTTTTAATGTTTCACTAAGTGACAATTAATATTATACATCATATGTAAAACATAAATAATGAGCATCAGTCACACATAAGATATACACAAAGACATATTTTCATGAGTAAACCCATAAAGGGAGAAAATCTCTTCTTCTTCAAAATGATAGGCAGTCTTTTAAGTTTTGTACATCATATATGTTTGAGCACCAACTCAAAGTGAGGCTACTACCTCTATTTTACAAGCTCCAACTTGTTTATAGCACCAACTCTCTGGTTTCTCTAGCACCCACTAGAAGGAAGCACCAACTCCCTAAATATTCCAACACCAACAGGATTTATACAAACACCAACTTGCATATAGAAAACTTTGTGTTTTCTCGAGCACCACCTTGCCACCCTGTTTTCTAGCCACAACTAGATGGAAGATTCAAATTCTAGTATTCAAGAACCAAATTGAATAACAAAGGACTACAGTCCTCCCTAGCACCACCCTACATCCATAATTATAAATACATGATCGAATAAGCAACAATATAGATATATCAATTATTACCACTTCTTCTCTATTCTTCAAATATTCTTTCCTTCATTGTTATTCTTCTCTGTTCATACTTGAATTGACTTACTATCTCTCTCTATCTGGTCTTTCTTTGTCCTTCTTATGCTCTTTGATATGTGCACATTCTTCTCTCTTCACCTTTTGTGTTATGTTCAACTTCTGTTCCTCATCTCTGAGTTTTCTTCACACTGCACATACTATAATTTTACCTTTCTATAGTTCAACTCATTTCTCAGTCAGAACAACCAACCTTACACAGTCACTGCATGTCACTCTTATGCTCTCCTCCAAGAATTAGTTACACCTCAAATCTCCAAGAAAATCACCTCAGCAACTGAATTGCCAAACGTCTAAAAACTATGATTCAGTTTTGCTAATTGAATAATTAACCATGAGGTGAGACACTATCCCTTTGATCAAGTTCCAATTAACCAGCACCATTGGATTAAATCCACATGATCTTGTGTTTATCCCATATGCCCACTGGCTGTGACCACAGGCCTAATCAAGAGGCACTTTGCATTTTGCATTTCAACAATCCTATGTCAAAGGGTCTCGACACTCCAAGTTGCGATCCCTGAAACTCCAAATAAGAGTTTAGCTAGACTAGCTCCTTCCCTTCTCATGACAATGTAACCACATGCTATGACCACTCACTAACCAAATGAGCACTTCACAATTCACGACTTCGGGAATCTTTTGGTGAAGAGTCTCTACTCTTCATGTTGCGATAGCCGAAAATGAGCTTAGCTCCTCTAGCTCTTTCCCCTCACATGACCATTGACGGTGACCATAGGATGTGCCAAAAAGTGCTTCATGATTTCACATTTTGACATTCTTGCCATGAGTGACTTTGACTCCTCCAACTCTCGATATCTGAAACTCATAAATGGAGCCAGATCAATGGTCCGCCATCCATGGTGATTGGACAACTCTCCTCCACCCCGATACTTGAGCCTTCGGGACTTTGGGGAAGTGTTGAAGCTGAAAATCCTGAAACAAGAACTCATGAAGTGACGTCATTCTTGTGTCACTCAATGACGTGTCAAGAGCCGATTGGCTACCACGTGTCACTAAAAATTATTATTTTGTAATGTCCCCCACCTCTTAGAGAGGTTTTGAGGAGACTCAGTGGCCTGGGCACCCCCACTAGGTCATAGTCTCACACTGAAGGGGGGAAAGTCAAGAAGTTAAAAGTTATATTTTTAAGTTGACTTAAGAAAGGAAAAGGATAAAGGAGTAAAAGATAACTCAATAGAAGAATAGAAGATTAACCCTGGGAGTTAACCTAACTCAACAAAGAATTAGAAGGAAAAGTATAAGTAAGAGGTTGGGGTGCACCTATTACTCATTCTGGTTTTGGATTAGCATTTGATATTGCTCTTGAGCATTCAATTTGGGGGTTTGCTGTACAAACCCTTGTGAGCAACTCAGTGGTGAAATATCCACTCACCCTGTTTCGCAGCTTGGTCTCGGGGATGAAAGACTCCTCCACACCATTCTAGTCTCAGCCCATCTCCATATAGTGCTTCAGAAGGGGCAAGAACATCAGTTTGAGGACTTTTCTGGAGGGTTATCATCATTCTACATTTGTCTACAGATTGGGACGTCTTGGATCCATAGGGGACGTCTTGTAATTCAATAAAAATCAGATCTAGGGAGATCTTCTTGAGATCTGAGTCCGAAACTTCTCCCACGGGATTCTCATAGCCTGATCTATATTCTTGGAGATTTTCAGAGAATTTGGAGACCTCCTTCATCAAGGTCGAACCAACTAGGGTTTCAGTCACCCAGTGGGGCACCCCATTCAGTGGGAAATTCATATCTACGGAGATTGAGAGGGATCTTGGAGATTCAGGAACCTGGGTTATGCTTACCATCGCCCGATCTATATTCTTGGAGAGTTTCAGAGCATTTGGAGGCCTCCTTCATCAGGGCCGAACCAACTAGGGTTTCAGTCATCCAGTAGGGCACCCCATTCAGTGGGAAATTCAGATCTACAGAGATTGAGAGGGATCTTGGAGATTCAGGCACCTGGGTTATTCTTACCATCCCCCGATCTATCAATTGGCATATTTATTAGGGTGATTGGATACTTTTGGCAGCAGGGCCGAGTTATTGAGGGTTTCAGCCTTTTATTGGAGCGGGGCATTCTTCAGCTGGAGAGTTTGGCATTCAGATCTGCTTGTATTGATCTTCATTTCTTATTCCGCCTTTGGAGGCATTATTTTGTATTAGCGGGAGCATTTTGTAGCAGCTCATATCTATTGCTTGTAAGGCCATCTGAGGTTTATGCCAGATCGACCATCTATTATATTGATCTTACATTGCTCATAATAAAAAGGTCAGATCTTTGCTTGTGCTTCTACATATTGAATATATTGTGATCTCCATGTGTTGATGAATCTTGTATGCACTTAATAACTCAATAAAGTAGTAGTAGTTAGTGATTCCAAGAAAGAATTTGGCTTGGGATCATTACAGTGGTATCAGAGCCTCGATCCTCCAATCCTGTGGAGATATTGGTGCATTTAGAAGTACAGGGGAATTGGTATGGGTGGAAGGAATATAAACAACAGTGGAATAGAGGTAGAAATAGAAGGGTCAAGAGACGACCATGAGCCTCAGGGCTTGGCTCTCTTAGTAATTGAATTTGGTAAGTTCCAACAAAACATGAATCGCATAGAAAGCACATTGGTCTGAGAGTTGGATGAGTATCAGAAAACCAACAGAAGGGGACAGGACGAAATCTCTGAAACCTTGAAGAAAGTTGATGAAAATCTATAGAAAATGAACGAGAACCAAACTAGGATAACTGATCTTCTGATGCAAGTAACCCATCGAAGAAAAGATCTTGATACGTATGGGAATAAGGAGGTTGGAGGGTCCAGTGGAACCCATGAGGAAGGAAGATATAACCCAGAGAAAGCACTAAGATCTGAAGGAAGTCTTGGGGGTGGAATGTTCCATGGGCAGATGGGTAGCAGGACCAATCATAGGCCATATGTGCCAGTGTTCACAGATGAACCGCTAGGACAACACTCAGGTAGCAGAGCTAATCCTAGACCATACATGCCCACATTTACAAATGAGCAAGAGCAACATGAATAGGTTGAATATTTTGTGGCACAATTAGCCAGGAGTACTAGGGAATACTACAGCTTGGATATGAAAGTTCAAAGACAGATGTCCCTAGACCAATATTTTCAACTCAGGTTTAGAAACCAGCCTAGGACGAACCACAGGGGTAGCTTTGAGTTTGAGAAAAGGGTAGGGAAGATAGAGATTCCATACTTTGATGGTACGGCTAAGATGACAGTACAAGCATGGGTGCAGAAGTTGGATACTTACCTGCAGCTTAATCCCATGAGAGAGATGGAGGCCATCAAGTTTGCCACTATGTACTTGGATGGAAAGGCCCACGACTGGTGGTACCATGGGCTCACCACACTCGAACACAACCAGATTGTATCCTATACAAAATTCACTCAGAGGCTCATTGATAGATTTGATCTAGGAGATCCCGAGTTACATTTTCAGGAGCTCACCCAACTCAAGCAAATAGGTACGGCTGAGGCATACATTGATGAGTTCCAGAGGTTGGCAGTGATGGTGCAAGATATGTTCCCAACCAGGCTCATGATGCTCTTTACAGAAGGATTGATGGAACCCTTGAAGGGTTGGGTTAAGGCCTTCAAGCCTACCAGCCTACAGGAAGCCATTTGGAAGACGAGGGATCTAGGTCCAGCTGCTAAACCAAAATTCATACCCAGACCACCTCTTAATAGTAATGGAAGAGATCAAAGGCCTCCAACAAACCAGGGAGAACATGACCCTAAGGGTTATGACAAGGGTCGTGGAAGAATAGATGACAACACCAGGAGGGAACTGAGAAGGAAGCAACTCTGCTTCACATGCAAGGAGCCATGGAACCCCTCACACAAGTGCATGGGACGAGGACAGGTACATTACATTGAGGTCACTTCAGATGATGAAGAAGAGGA
>ML833312.1:93246-110576 GCA_009831015.1 Picea engelmannii
CCAGAGAGACAAATCATGCATTTACACAGTTGAAATTCTCAGGAAAACACAAAACCAAGCATTATTGAGCCCTTGTTTGTTCATACACAGAGTGTAATTCATGGATGGGGTGAAAAAGAACCATACCTGTAACAAAAATATTACAAGGGGGAGTTCGTCGAGCGTTTTCTTTCCAAGCCTAAAATGTGGAGCTTAACCACCAACAGACTGAATGCAACAAGAAAAATACTAGGGTGACAACTTGATGGGGGGAGTATAGAGTGATGCGCATTTACTGCACGTCGATTCCATATCCCATCCTATTGAATTACGAAGTACAAGACATCCAACAATCACCAATGCATTAACCATGTAATCAATTTCCAAACCATTGAAAACTGCAATGCTTATTCCTTGCCCAATGCGCCACCCAAAACATTCGCGTTGACCTTTACCAAGTTTTCATGCCATACCATATTCCTTGGAATATTATATGCACCCAAAATAATCAAATGAGAATAACATAGCCACTAACCAACCATAGAATAGTTAGGACTAACACTAACATGTTTTACATTTCCATTTGCACATAATCCTTAACATAACTCAAACATAGGTCTTTTCTTTTTAGGATTTTTTCCATAAGTTTCTTTTCTTTGTTTTGGTTATGTCATTACTAACATATTTATTTTGTATGTGTGGCTAGGTAATAAATAAGGGTGATTTGTAACATTATTAACATAGCAACTGTAAATATATGCCAATCATAACATAAAATTAATGCTTTGAATTGCAGAACATCCCATAAAATGCATCATCCACCCGTCACTATGTCAAAATGAAACCAAGAATGCATTGTCAACCATATAGGACCCTGTAAGCAGCATCGAAACAATAACAAAAAAATGTGTGATATGACTATATTCGATCCTCCAGTCTACAAGGGGGTCCCACCTACTAGTATTATATTATTAGCATAGTTTAAATAATAGGGCTTTAGCAATACTTTGCGAGCGAAATTCCTCGTTGCGATTTTAATCGTAAAAAAAATAGAGACTCCTCAGGGAAATCTATTTCCAAAAGATTAAGAACTCAGAATGTATGGTTTTGCAGACCAAGTAACATCAGATCAAAAAGATATAAATCATACTTATTATGCAACAGGGGGAAGTGAACGAATTTAATGGAAAAAAATGACCGAGAATTTGGGAATAACTCATGGAAAGTGTTAAGTATGCGGGGGTTTATCCTTGTAATCATAATCATTCAACCATAATTTTCTCTTGACTTCAAGGAGAAAAGTCTCCTGGACTTGCTCTTTTGAATCTCAAAATGGATGAAGAAATGGAAAGCAAAAGAAGGATGTGGCCAACTATCTCATAAAACAAAAGTGAAAGAAGATAACAAATTCAATGATGACTTCAAGGAGAACATCATAACAGTCGTGTAACCTTGATTGTTATTTACTAACAATACTTTGCAGGAGTGTCATTGTGGAAAAACTGATCCAACATTTTATTCTTGACCAAAAATTCAAATCAAAAGAACAAAAGCAAGAAATGTTATAACATAAATGAAACTGCAAAATTGAAAACAACATAAATGGAATGAAAGAAATGAAAGAAGAAAGAAAACTATTGTAAAAGAAGAATTGAAATAGCATAAATGAAAACTACTAAAATGAAATTAGAATTGAACTACTAAAATAAAGAACAATCCAAACAACGTTAAACTCTTCAAGTTGGTTCCACGTAGTGTTTTAACTGAGAATCATTAGTGTTGTAGGAAAACAATCACTCTTGTAAATCCTTTAGAATGTAAGAGTTTTCACCCAGGACAAAAGAGATCTTGAAAGGACCTAGCCATAATTTTTTAAACTTTGAGTGTCTTCCCCTATCAACATGAGATGAATCCTACAACAATACTTTCTCATTGATTTTAAATTTGATAGTTTTTTCACTCTTGTTGAAATACTTATTAACAATTTGTTGTCTCTTTTTTATATTACCCAAGAAAAATGTCCTTTGCTCCTGTAAATCTAGGAGTGCATTCATCTTTTGTGAAACATCAGAAGAATTTAATTCTTTGATCTGTAGCATTAACCTTAAGGAGGAAAGTTCCATCTCAGTAGGAAGAATATTTTCTTGACCATAAACAAGCTAGAAAGGAGTGCAACCTGTGATTTGTAAGTTTTAAACCTGCGAAGTAAAGAAATGCATATAGATTCTTAAGAAATACATAAATTAATCAATGGCTCATACACAGAGTACATAGAGATTTTTACCGGAAACCCTCAACCAAGAAAACCTTTCTTATTTTCATTATATCGAATTTCACCATTCACCATACAATATATACAATGTTTTTAGGTATTCTGTAGATACCAAAACCTTAATCGCTTAATCTGGGATTAATTTACAAATTGGCTAAAAATAGAAAAAACCGCCCCCAAAAAAAAAATTCGAGGTGCTTCCCCGAACGCTGCGCGTAACCAGGGGGGGCATACCTACCCCCCCCCCCTAGGACCCCCCTAGGAAAGCACCTGGTGCAAACGACAGAGCTCTAGGTGAAGGGATCATCAGATGCAATTGTCGTATCTGACGCACCCACACACACACACACATGCAAAGAATATAACAAATACCCAACATGCTCACCTTGTTGGTGGTTCGATCTTCCAAAAGTGCATAAGTGAGGAGAGTGTTCCATTGATGAGGATTATCTTTGATGACCCTTTTGATGATTCTCACCATATTTTTGTTAGTAGACTCAGCCTGCCCATTTCCTTGGGGGTAATAAGCTGATGAGGTGAAATGTTTAACTCCCAACTTATCTAAAAATTGGGTCAACTTAGAAGAAATAAAAGTGGGACCATTGCCTATAATAATTTTCAAAGGAATACCAAAACTCAAAAAGATGTTATTTTCAAGGAAAGAAATCACATGATCATCTGTCGAATTTTTAAGCAGGACAAATTCAGCCCATTTTGTAAAATAGTATGTGGCTGTAAAAATAAAGACTTGTCCTTCTGAAGATGGAGGATTAATAGGACCAATAAAATCCAATCCCCACTTTGAAAAAGGAAAGTTCGGGAGGACAGGTTGTAATGGCATGGATGAAAAGCATTCTTTCCCAACAAATTTTTGGCACTTGTCACAAGATCTCGAAAAATTATAAGAATCATGAAAGATTGAAGGCCAATAATATCCTTTTCTAATAATCTTAAAAGCAGTGATTTTAGCAGAAAAATTACCTCCTATGTGAATAACAGAATTTGAAGAACCATGAGTTTATTGCAATAGTTTGTGTTCTTCCTCATTGTTTACATAGTGAAGCAATATACCATCAACAAATCTTCTAAATAAGAAGTCTCCTATAATGACTAATCTAGAAGATTCAATATGAAGCCTTCTTCTGTGATGATTGTCTAAGTTATCTGGACATCTTTGGTTTTGAAAATAATAAACCAAATTCTTATACCAAGGATGTTTAGACACTGGAAGGATATGATTATCAATGTAGAACAGTGCTGATGGGGAACTATTATGTTCATCAATTTCTTCACTAGTTTCAACATGCTGAGCTAAGTGAAGTGGAAAAAAATTTCAACATCTTTAACAAGAGATAAAGCATGTTTTTCAATAAAATAATATTTAAATTCATCATCAGACAAGCTTTGAATCATGTAAGCCACTATTTTTTTGTTACCTTGGTCATCACCTTGCATGAGGATAGCAGAAACTGCTTCCTCTATGGCATTAGTATATATCATAAACTCTTTCTCAAAATCCGGCTTCGCCAAAATTGGTGCGGAGCTGATTGCTTTCTTGATCCCTACAAAATCATCTTCGACATCATCTGTCCAAGATAAGGAATGATCTTTCTTAAGCATATTATGAATTGGTTTGACCATTACAACAAAATCAGGAACAAGCCTACGGACAAAGTTAATAACCCCCATAAAAGCGTGAACCTCCTTCTTGGAAGTGGGAGCAGGAAGAATTAGGATAGAAACAATCCTTTCAAGATCAATTCTTACTCCTGAATTGGAGACAATGTGTCCAAGGAGCTTTCCCTTGGTAACGTCGAAAATAGACTTAGAAGGATTTAGAGAAATGCCAAATTTTCTACATTGCATGAGAACTCTTTTAAGATGACCAAAATGATCTGATCGGTTTTTAGAGTACACATTTAAGTCATCAAGATAGATATCAATAATCTTGTCAATCAAATCGTCAAAAGATATTTTCATAGCTCTTTGAAAAGTGGCACTTGCATTGGATAAGCCAAAAGGCATACGTTCATAAGAAAAAGTGCCCCAACGAGTAATAAAGGTGGTTTTATATTTATCTGCCCTTTTTACCTTGATTTGATTGTAACCAGAGAAACCTTCAAGTAAGGACATCATCTGCGACCTTGCAACTTGATGCAAAATCATTTCCATATTAGGGAGAGGAAAGTGATATTTTATGCTATCCCAATTTAATGCGCGAAAATCTACGCATAATCTTATTTGACCATTTCTTTTCTGAACGGGAACCAAATTAGAAACCCATTCTGAATACTTAACAAGAAAGATAATCCCAACCTTTAAGATTTTTTCCAACTCCTTTCAAATAGTTTCTTCCAATTCAGGGTTGATAGGTCTTTGTTTTTGCCTAACTGGTTTGATGCCCTCCTTTATACGAATGGCATGATGTATAAGAGCAGGATCAAATCCATGAAGATCCTCACAAGACCAAGAAAAAACATCTTGAAATTCACCAAGCACTCTGGCAAACTTCAATTTTTCTTCATCAGAACATTGGGAACCTATTTTAACATTCTTTGGGGACTTGGGTGTTCCAATGTTCAAGAAGATGGTTTCACCCACCTTCCTTTTTGACTCCTCTTATTTACGTTTCTCTTTGTTTCCTCCATCACTTGATGAAAATTGACTCTCTATAGGATTCAAGACCTTAGGAATCTTGTTATATTCCATTGATATAATTTCCTTATGCTTATAAGGTTCATTTTGAATGAAATCACAAATGATCTCATCACTAGGGAAGACCTGCCATGATTCTATATTTTCAAGGATATGTGGATGATATAATGATTGAAAAGTACAATCAAGTCTTTGTGGCAGAAGTTTCCGATTAGGAGAGGCTGCAAAAACAACTAACCGATCAACCATTGAGTTCAGATCCCTCTTAACATGAGTAATGTTGAAATATAGTAGGTTCAAGATAAGTGCCCAAATAGTTTGGGTGTAGCGTTTCATCAACTTGTTGCTAGGGGAGTATATCTTATGTACAAGGTTCACAACAAGCTCAGAATCCCCAAAAACTATAAGGTGACCACAACCTAGATTATAGTCATTTTCAATGCCTAATAGTAAATCTTCGAATTCAGTGACATTGTTTGTGCAAGAAAACTCTAACCTATAATAAAAGTTATGAATTTCCCCCACAGGAGAGTACAAGATAATGCCATATATGTTTCCTTCATTAGAGAATGAACCATCAAAGTGCATATGCCACATACCGTCATCTAATTCAATTTGTTCCAAGGGAGTGTTATTCTCCTCAGAAAAGATGGAATACACCCATAGGTCCTCTTTGATATAGTTCACATTAGGTTGTGGGACACTTTCTATGTAAGGAAAAATCCTTCTCTCTCTAAGGAATATGATGTTTTTACCATTCCGAGGAATGGATAAGTGTGTCCTGTTGAGTGAGATGTATACACTCATCAAAGCTTGCCAATCTCTTCCTAAGATGATCAATTAGTTACTTACTAGCATATCGATTACCTGAATATTAAGGGTTGTCCTTATTTTAGGATGTGCGCACAAAACCAAGGTCACATCCTTGATTTCACCTATGGTCGTTTGTTGTAGACTATTATAAGAGAGCATGCTTCTGGCGTTTTCATTTGTACAAGACAAGCCTAGATCTTCCATAATAATATTTGACATTACACTTATCCATGAGACAAGAATGGACAATCTTATCCATAATCTTTACAAAAATATAAAATGGGGGGTTTTTTACAGGGTGTCTAAATTTATGTACACCTACTTTATTTACAGACAAATCCTCTTCATCTACCTTTTCAGAGAGGTTGGATACAATAGAATATTTTCCTTCCATGAATTGTTTTAGATGCTTCTGTTGTTCAAGGATGTCAACCATGTCCAAAATGGTTGCATATTCTTTGATTTTGGTCAACTGATTTAGAATATTGTATTTGGAAGAGGGGAGAGGGGAGATAGTTCCTTTATTGTCAGGGGCCATAGGAACCTGAATAGGAGCAGTTGGTGAGGATGATCTTGGGCTATAATAATTGCAGGGAGGATCATATTTTCCTTTGGGAGCATAGGATTTATTCCTAGTGTTGATGATCATGACATCTTACGGCTCTACAAAATCTAGGAAAACAATGGTAGTTTCAGGTCTCTTACCAAATATTTTATCTCTGGAACTCTTCTTTACCTCACACATACTTTCCTCATGGTGTTCCTCGCAAAAGTTACACCAACTACGAGGCATGATAGCTTTAGGATAAAAATTATTTTCATTTGGATTCCTAAAGGGGGGTGCAGAAGAGGATGAGGCTTCAGTGGTAAGAGGGGATACATTTCCCTTTCTCTCATACACTATCATATGATTATTCATGTCTTGTTTAAGTTGTAAGAGGGAAGACATGTATATCTGTTTAACTAAATCTCCCTGAGGAAGACCTATTCTTTCAAGTTGTTCTTCATACTCCAAACAAGTATGCAGAGCAGAGACAAGGTTATCAATGGTGTTTTCCTCAAGTCTATCATGGTAGGGGGAAGGTAATGAATTATAATAATGCATGAAAGTGGATTTGTTATGAGGTTGAATGAGTTCATGGATTTGATTGTATAACTTGGTGAAACACAAGTTGAAGGACTTGATGGTCTCACCATCCTTATAAGCGATGTTATTGTATTCTCATAACTTCTCGGCTGGGCTTTTGGATTTCTCATTGTTGGATATGAACCAATAGACTAACTCCTCCCAAGTAGATAAAATATTAGGAGGGATATCGAATAAATCAGCCACAACCTTTCCTTCGAGGGAATTGACAAATAAGCGCATACAAGTATTGTTGTCATTGGATCCTATGTTGTGACAGGAATTAGAAAATGCCACCAAGTATTCATCCGTAGTGATAGTGTTATTCCCTGAAAACCTATGGAGATTCTCTTTGAATTTATGAAGTGGACGAGTAGCAGGTGCTAGGTTAAGAGGGGAGGAAACATGCCACGGTGTGGTTGTAGCATATTCTTCAAACTAAAAAAACCCATAATTTGTAATGACTTTGGTGGGGTTGGTGGTATATCGGACAGGGACTTGGTGACTATATAAGCTACCAATCACTGACAAAGATAAATATTAAGATGAATAAGAACCTCTAGTGCCACTAGAGCCACCACTAGATGTCATATTGTGGATAATAGGTAAGGGAGAGAAAGACGAATTGGATGAATTAGACAAGGTTCTCCTTAGAGAACTTTGTTGGGTTGATAACACAACGTTCCTTCTTCCTATTTCAGTGATAGGATTAATTTCATGTGATAAGCCTCTTATTCTCCTAGAAGATCAAAGATGTAAAAGTAAAGTTATGGATGATTCCTAAGTTGTCTATGCCTAGCTTTCCAACGTTCTTGGCAACTTATGTCTTGTTCAATTGCCTCCCATGAATGATTAAGCTCAACTCAGGTATTAGCAATATATAAAATGGTGTTAAATAAGTTTAAAGCAATGTTGGTCTGATATTGAAGACCGGGCTCAATATTAGGTTGTCTTTCTATAGGTACAGTCATTACAAAATGAAACATTCAAAGAATCAATATAAAAAAAAAAGATATATGCAATGATAATCAAGAATACAAATCAACCAGAGAGATATGGAAGATCTCCCCAGTATGGTCACGAAATAAATGTTGAGGAAACGATATGAAATAATCTTACCCAATCATTTTTAGATCTCACTTGGATAAATCAATATAGGTGGGAATATCATGCTATGCTTATAGCCATAAAAAATTGTTTCCTAATCCACAAGTATTGGTTACAAGGGCTTAGGTTGATTTTTTTATAAATTAAAGATTGCTAAAAAAATCAATGTTTATGTAATTTTCTGAATATAATAGATGAAAAAATAAATGTAGAGACAGAAGTAAAGACACCAAGTCAATAATTAACATAGATGAGACATAAAGAAATCTCTTATTTCATTCCATTTTATCAAAAGAATCGTTCTCTTTACAAAATTCCCTGAGGAAGTTTGGACCAAAGTCAAACTTAGATGTCCTCGATGAAAACCATACAAAAGGACTTCTGACAGAAAATAAAAAAACTGAACTTTAAAAGGCAGATCAACTTGCCACATATTGTTGCCCACTCGACTCTGCACAATATCCTTTATCAGTCATGAAATTTAATTCACAAACATACAAGTCTACACATACTATCAAAGATAGATCAACACCTCTGAAAAACAAATGTTTGAATGATGTAATTCAACCTTGAATCTTGTTATCTACAATAGGACCCATCTGTCATAAAAGAGAATTAGGGTTTCAATGAATTAAAGAATGAATGAAAACTGAATTATCTCAATAAAAGTCAAGAGCATACCTTAGTACGTTTTCTCCTTCTATTCTCCACTTGTTCCTCCTTCTCTTTTTGACTTTAAGCAATCATAATTAGTTGAAGTAGTTAAACTACCCATTTTAGTTAATTTAACTAAAACAAAACTACTTTTAGTTTAGGGGGGAAATTAATAAAATAATAATAAGGGTGTTTAATAAATAATAACTAGTAGGTGGGGCCCCTTTTGACTCCCTTTAGTTTCTTAACAAACATAAACACAACTAGTTAATCAATCAAACACATCCCTCCTTGTGGCTCCCATCATCACTCTCATAATTTGAAAATTAATATCAATGATATTTGAAACCATATCCAAATAATATAGTATCCAACATATCCAAAAATAGTGTTATTTCCAAAAACTTCAGCAGTCAACTGTTCTCAACAATCAATAAATAAAAACACTCAAAAATAATATTTTCCACTCTGGGAGGCAATTTTCCCCTTGTTTCTACTATCTCCCTTTGATTTCTCTGAATTTTCCTTAGGCTATGTGGAGCCTTTAGGCCTGATCTCATAGATAACATGAGAGCAATACTCTCTCAAATGTATGCGGGATGAAATGGATTTGACAGAGTCGTTTGAGGGAGAGGAGGGGGTAGAAACAAATTTTCCTTTATCACATGCATGGTGGGATTTGGTTTTTAACCTCATGCTTTCATGGGAAGAGTGTATTGGTGAGTTTGCAAGGGAAGTTTGGACAATTTGGTTAACCGATGGAGGAGGAGCAGACAGAGAAAATTTGGGCCAGCCACGATGTTGGGAGACTGTCGAGTGGACAATCTCTTGTCATCCATCATTTTTAGGGACTTAAGGATCTAACAAGACATGAGGGGGAAATGGGATACCAGGGATATGTGGGGATTGGATAGGAGGCCTTTATGGCCTAGGTTGGACCACTCCTTGTCCAATCCAATTAAAAAATCTAGCTTGGAATAGTTGGCTCAACTCTTGTGAGTCTGCATCAAAATGTATAGAAAACCTTGGACTTCTAGCACCCCTGTTTCAATTTCCTCTTCCCCTGTTACCCTAACCATGGATACTTCTGCTGAAGAAGCTCATTCTTGTATGCATTATTTATTAGCAACTAGTTTCTACAACAAACCATACATGACATCTCTTTAAATATGAAACAAAGTTTGGCTTAGCAACACATCAGAGTCATGCAATCAAATCTATAAAAATCGTTTAATACTTGTCAATGAGAAGGGGGTGAATAAGGGTTATGGGATATATGAGGGATTGTATTGAGAGAAAAGTGGTAAAATGAAGGGGGGTAGATCATGATTAATGCTCAACAAATCATCAAACAATCAATTATATTGTAATAAAAAAACATATCGACTGTAACTCATCCCTGTAATATCCTTCAACTTCTATAATACAAAGTTTTCATTTAACTATAATTTAATTTTAAGAACAGGGAGTAAATAGTGAATCTGGGAAGGTGAGGGGATTTGTAATGTGAGGAAAGTGAGAGAATGACAGGGAAATAACAAATATTGTTCATAAAATAAATCAAGTAAAACATAACTCTGTACTAAACTCAATACAAAAAATATCAACACCATATCAACAATTACTATGTACCACACTTCTCAATGTTCCAACATTTAAATTCCTCAAAACTTCTCAATTAGAATAGTCTGTGCAATCAAACTCATAATTGAAACAATTTTCCATTCAACAGTCCTATTAAGAAAATTCTTGGTCTTTACTTTCCTTCCTTTTAAGGATTTAAATAAAACACACAACAACATTGCTCCACCTCTATCCCATAATGTATTACTATAAAAATATCATACACTATCTGCCACTTCAAAATCGGCCAATTAAAGCATATGCACAAGTCCATTTCCAAAACAAACAAACTTCTAAAACATGCCCGATTTCATACATTCTTCAACATTTCAACCAATAAGTTTTGTAACGGAACCACATTCAAAATAAACCCAAGCTTCATCACCATCGATGCATCCATTCATAATATGCACGATTATTCCATAATATATTCACAGTGAACACAACAAAATACACAGAGTTACCAATTCCATAATTTGTTGTAACCCTGATCGGGCCTAGTGAAACACACAGGAGTCTCCAATTTGGAATTAACACCATGTTGTAAGAACATAGTGATCGAAAGTATAACGAAAAAGAGGTATCCCTCGACTACATATTATTACTCATTCTCAATAACAACCTTTCAACCAATTTAATCATATAAATACGAGATAGGTACTTGATGCAAACTTCCATAACCACTCCACTTGATAAACCAATCTTCAACAACCAAGAGATGCCTAACAGGAGCAAGAACAAATGGGGATTTTAAGATCAAGCTCTGTTGTGATAAATACAAGGAGACAATCAAGAGTGCACTCATTCATCAATAACATAGAGAACTGGAGGTCCTCGTGGACATATCAACCATAGGCAAAAACCTTTTCAATATAAGCACAGTAAAAATCCATAGGGTTTCCTTATAGCTCCCAGTCTGGGAAATGGAACAACAGTTAGCCAAGAGGAAACAACGACGGGTAGGGTAAAAAAAATATTCACATAGTGTGTTTTACATTTTTAAAGGAGAAGCAAATTTCCACTAAATAGTGATAGTTACCAAGAACACACATAGGGATAAACTTTGTCTATTTTTTTTAAGATCTGAACCATTTGAAAACAACATCAGTGAGGATGCATAACCCAAGGCATAATTTATATAACCCCACAACCACACAACATATCTATCGATGTTATGGCCACCCTAAGACCGATTCTTGAGATACTTCGGTCCCAAGACACTGATCCCACGACCATGACTCGTATATGAGAAATACACAACAACCAAATGGCAGGCTAGACACGACTGGATAGGGCTACACTCATGATTATGAGGAATCAACATGCAATAATACATAGAGTGAAACCCTCCACCATTAAATCACAGAGAGATAGTACCATATTATCCATGGATACCCAACACAATTTTAACCAACAGAGAAATCAACGAATGCATAACTCAACAAAAACTAAATCTTTTTCTTGCAATCCAAACCATTACATAGTCATTCCAGAGAGAAAAATAATGCATTTACACAATTGCAATTCTCAGGAAAACACAAACCTAAGCATTACTGAGGCATTGTTTGTTCATACACATATCATAATTCATGGATGGAGTGAAAAATAACCATACCTGTAATAAAGAGCTTAAAATGGTGAGTTGGCCGAGTGTTTTCTTTCCAAGCCTGAAATGCAGAGCTTAACCACCAGTAGACCGAATGCAACAAGAACAATACTAGGGTGATGGCCTGATGGGGGGAGTATGGAGTGACATGCATTTACTTCACGTCACTTCCATCTCCCATCCTATTCAATTCTAATGTACAAGACAACCAGCAATCACCAATGCATTAACCATGTAATCAATTTCCAAACCATTGCAAACTATGGTGATTATTCCTTGTCGAATGCACCACCCAAAACATTCATGTTAACCTTTACCAAGTTTTCATGCCATACCATATGCCTTGCAATATTATATGCGCCCAAAATAATCAACTAAGAAACACATAGCCACTAACCAACCATAGAATAGTTAGGACTAACACTAACATGTTTTACATTTCCATTTGCACATAATCCTTAACATAACTCAAACTTAGGTCTTTTCTTTTTAGGATTTTTTCCATAAGTTTCTTTTCTTTGTTTTGGTTATGTCATTACTAACATATTTCTTGTGCATGTGTGGACAAGTAATAAATCATAGTGATTTATGAAATGATTAACATAGAAACTGTAAATATATGCCAATCATAACATAAAATTAATGCTTTGAATTGTAGAACGTCCCATAACATGCATCATCCACCTGTTACTATGTCAAAATGAACCAAGGCTACATTGTCAACCATATAGGACCCTGTAAGCAGCATTGAAACAACAACAAAAAATGTGTGATATGACTATATTCGATCCTCCAATATACAAGGGGTCCCACCTACTAGGATTATATTATTAGCATAGTTTAAATAATAGACCTTTAGAAATACTTTACGGGCGAAATTATTCGTTGCAATTTTAATCGTCGACCTGAAGGACCTGGCAATTTCTTTGGTGGACGTAGCCCACATTGTTCCTGATTTATTTTCAAAATGAAATGAAAGCATAGAAATTACAATGAAATACTCATGAAAATTTCTAGAAACAGAGAAATATAACAATACTTGATTTCTATTAATGAAAGAATTATAAAGAGACTATAAAAATACATACTGCAAGACTC
Organism: Picea engelmannii; assembly: GCA_009831015.1. Lineage (NCBI taxonomy): Eukaryota > Viridiplantae > Streptophyta > Pinopsida > Pinales > Pinaceae > Picea > Picea engelmannii. The sequence continues at coordinate 106,180 of ML833312.1, forward strand.
GCTAGAATGATGGCATATTTATCTCCAAGAATATATGTGGTGGATATGCTCATTCATAAGAATATGATTACAATGAGGCTCTGAAGGCATTTTTATGATAAACAGGAATGCCAAAACCCTAGACATACAAAAACCTAACCCTAGGAGATGAAACACCAAAAGTCATGTGGGCCCCGTTTGAGTAAGTTAGTACATTAACTTCTCGGGGTCGTAACTTTTGCATACAATCTCTATTTTAGGATCGTGATAGCCCGTTGGAAAGGTATTTTCAAGATATACGCATTACGCCTTAAAAATCTTAATCTATCTATAGTTTGACTTTGGTGAGCCAAAAAACCACTGTTTAGGGGCCCAAAATGGCCCTGGAAGTACAACAAGATGTGCTGACATGAAAACATACAAAATAAGCTAGTTCGATTAGGTGGGAGGAAACCAGTATCCACTTGGAAGATGTGTAGGGATTTAGAAATCCCTGGAAGTGTAGAACCCACAATTACAAAGAAGTACAGAAGAAGGTGTTTTACTAAAAACTGACAAGAGGATCTAGTTGGAACAGGTGGATGGACACCAATATCCACCTAGATCAATCCTCCCCCCTTGGGAAGAAATGGTCTCCACTGCATTGATGGATCATGGAAGAAGGGAATGAATTTCCTGAATCTAAACCTTGGTGAGTTGCGTGCCTTGTTGGAGAAGTTGTAATTCTTGTCTTGTGGAAGACTATCACAAACCCATTGTTGGAGGGGTTGAATATGTTCCACCAACCTGTTGTCTCTAGGTTGGATAGGGAATTGTGTAGGAACCATTTTAAGTGAAGAAACAACATCTTTTGTCTCTTTGACAATCTATTTTTGTTGGATAGAAGGTGTTGAGGCTGTAGTGGTTGTAGTGGTATTCTCTACATCCTTTGAACATACTGTGAATAGGATGAATTTTGCAGTATGAGATATTACCTTGTGGTGTTGTTTTGGTGGAGCATTAGTTGGAACTACCTTTGGTATTTTGTAGAGCAGGCATCCCAGATTAATAATGACACTACGGGGTCTAGACTCATATACAACATGACATTTCCACATATATGGTTGGTCCAAAACAATGTCACAAACATCAAGAGGGGAGATATCACAGACTACCTCATCCTTGAAGGGATGGATGCCATAGAATAGGCGAAATTGATGGATGACATAAAGATCTTGTCCCTGGTGAAGCCACAAGATGTTGTATGGTTGTGGGTGTGGTGTTGGAAACAACCCCAACTATTTGACGACCTTATCTGAGATGAGGTTCTTCTAGTTGTCATTATCAACAATGAAATGAATGGGGTCCCATTCACCCACATATGTGAATGGAAGAGGTACTCCCTCTCTTTAGGATATGCTGGTTATTCTAGCTGGATTTTTATGGTCATGACAATAGAAGTGGGGTTTTCTTCAATGATCCAACTGTTTTCAATATTTTATGGATTGGATTGTGAATCCAGGTTTGGCTCCGTGTCTTTGACCTTGACCACCAATAACTGTTTCGAGCGACATTCATCGGTGTTGTGACAGGGGATTTTGTGGAATTCACACCACTTCCCAGTGTCATTCTTCATCTTTACTTTACCCTTTTTGTCATGTGTCTTGGAATGGTTTTCTAGAGGTTGTTGGTTAGGGCCATCTTTACCATGCTTTGGTTGTTGTATATTTGCAGACCTAAATTCGCATTTGTTCTGGTGCCTAAATTTATTCTCAATTTTGACATCATATCGATAAGCAACTCCCAATGATGAGATTTTTAGGAAATCCATTTCGGTTTGGATGTACCTATGTAGAGCCCCATGGTATTTCAGAACCAGATGCTACTCAGGCTCTTTGATACCTAGCTTGGTGTGCAAGGTATGGAAAGTAGTTGTGAACTCCAACACTTTGTGTCTCTTCTCTTTCTGCAGTGTGGCCCATCTCATCTACTGGTATTCATAGTTATCAACATGATAGTACTGTTCTTTGACTGCATCCACAATAAAATCCCAAGTGGGATCGACCCCATATATTCCAGATTCCTTTTTGGATCTTTTCTCCCAATAAGTTTCCCACCAATGTTTCACATGGGGGAGATCCTTGAGGAGGGAAGAGGTGATCTTTTACCTGTAGAATTTTTTTTGAAAAAAGAAATAACCTTCTAATAGATTTAACCATTTTTCTAGGGCATTCGCATCTATTTGACCTTCAAATATGGGAATATCAAAATCAACTTATACCTTGAAGGGAGAGGTTCTGCCAAAATGTTCACTTGATGAAGATGTGATTGTTGCTATCAGTAGGTACTGAAGAATGTGTGCAAAATTATCCATCATTTCGTCCCTCTATCGCGCGAGAGCTTACTTAAGAAACAAGTTAATAGAATATTCTTCTCCGTCGTCTTTCTTTTTTGTCGCCATCGAGGGTTTCTTGGGCATGCGAAAGTGATTGTCCTCAAGAGATATAAACTCGAGACCCAACTAGCTATACTCGGACCTCATCGGGGACATGCGTTGAAAAAATGATCAAGAGCAGCCTACTCTGATACCACTAATCCATATTTATTTTTGCAATGAAATGAAATCAAATAAATTACAATGAAATACTCATGAAAATTTCCAAAAATAGAGAAATACAACAATACTTGATTTCTATTAATGAAATAATTGTAAAGAGACTGTAAAAATAAAGAGTGCAAGACTCGCTAGAATGGTGGCATCTTTATCTCTGAGAAGAGATTTGACAGCTATGCTCATTTGCAAGAAGATTATTACAATGAGGCTATGAAGGCATTTTTATGATAAACAAGAATTCCAAAACCCTAGACATCCAAAAACCTAACCCTACGAGATGAAACACAAAAAGGCATGTGGGCCCCATTTGGGTACGTTAGTACATTAAATTCTCAGGGTCGTAACTTTTGCATACTGTAAGGTCCTCTCTAACAGATCTTAGAAATTCATAATTTAAAAATAACATTTCTATTATAATTGTTCATCAAAATATCATCAACAAAATAACAGTTTACAGTTTATGACTTAGTAAAATTCAAAATGGGTAGCATGATATAAATGATATATAAAGAAAAAAAAACATATAAAACATAGTAAAATAGTGAACCATCATAACGATAATGACATGCCATAATAATGAACTTAAATACCTTTTAGTGACATTGTTTCCCCAACTCCATCTGTCCTCGCTACTCTGTTGCCCAAACTCTGACCAAACTCTGCCCAAAATCGAACCTTTCCTCCCTGCCAGCTATGAACATAGCCTATCCAACTCCCTAGCTCCAAGATTCCATGAGGATTCCTGGCCCCCAAGCCCAAAAATCCCAGCAACTTGGTGCACCCCTGTAGTAGTCCACCCAAACTCCAAACTAGAAAATGCCAAAACTAGGAAATACAATCTCTAATCTCAAATGATGCTTCCTCTTCCAAAATTTCCAAAAGTCCCCCTTTCTGAATGCCTCTGCCCCTCATATCCTCCTCCATTCACCGCCTCCTACCCTCCTTTAATGTCACCCACCTTATCCCTCCATTTAATACCCTATCCCTCCATTCAATACCCTATCTCTCCATTCAATGCTTCATCCCCTGGATACGTAAAGTTTTCTAATAATGAATTAAAATTTATTAAGTCTTTAATTCTTTACCCTAAACATTAAATGTGTTAATCAATCAATTAATTAATTAATCAACTTATATTAAACATTAATTAATTAATTAATATTATTAATAAATAATCATTATTTAACTAATACACATTAGGAAAATTAATTATTTAATTAACTATACTTGATAAACCTTAAGCAACTATTTAGCTAGGGTTGTTACATACACCCACCCTTCATGAAACTTCATCCTGAAGTTAAAATATTTTATGATACAAGGGAAAAGAAACACGATTCACACATTCTTAACAAATAACCGACATTATTAGTAAGTAAGCCAAGAAAATCATACATACTAGTGTACATGTGCAAGAAATGCATGCGTAACTAGTACATACAAGTCTCATTCATGTACTAATATCAATAACTATCATCTCTATAGTAATTTCCATATGCATCCAATCCATTCAACAAGACTATTTATTTTATAAAGACAATAAATCAATCAAATGTTTTTGAAATCCTTTAATTACAATTATTTAGCTCAACAATGTTATTTAGACCATTGTAGTTTAGTTACATAATTATGAATATTCATATACATATACATTTTCTTTTCAGAAGGAAACACAATAAGTTCCACCATAAGACAAATCCCCATACACTCTCAACTATTTCTACTCATCCTTCCTCCCTAACTTGCTTCCATCTTCCATTCCTATCCTTCCTCTGCTAGACTATCTTGGAGCGTCAACTATATTGACCTAAATCCAAATAGAACC
>ML833313.1:0-32818 GCA_009831015.1 Picea engelmannii
CCAAATCTCAAGATTTAGATTCCAAGAAATTATTATAGTGATAACATAGGCTCCAACTGGGGATGTTACCCTCTCTGTGAGGTAGAAAATAACTTGTAGACCAGGTGCCAGATCCATTGAGTTGCTCAAAACATGTGTGTGTACCCTTCTTTGACCTATCACTAGTGTCTTCTAAAAACCAAACTCTGCACACTACTCTCAACTGGATACGGATCACTGAATACACCGCTAAAATCTGATTGTACACACTACTGGAAATCCAAACATTGCTTGAACGAAAAACTTATTTTCACCTACCTACCCTAAAAATGTTGAAATGAATACTCACTCAAGTGATGTTGAAGTGCCAATGAAGCCAATCAAGCAATTGGCTTCCCGATATTTTTCTTCTCACATCTTTCGTAAGTAGGCAGACAAATGTAAAAGATGGAAGCTGAAAACAAAATTTGAATCCAAAACCTGATCTTATGAATGAAACAAAGTCCTCCTTCACTGAAGACTGTAATAGAATGGCCACAAGATCTTGAAAATCACAAAAAACCATTTCTTCTTGATGAGAAAAAACGGAAAGACAAGCCTCTTTCATAAGTTTTTATTGCTCTTGCTCTATTTCTTCAGTTCTGGGAACACTTTCAAATGAAACACCAACAATAGGTTTGTCTAATATTCCATGCATATCAACAAGAATATTCATACATCCTTGAACATATTTAAATATGAAAACTATACTATGTGCATCTGGGTTATCCTCTTGTACATCAAATGGTTTTGATTTGGTTTTACTAACCTTCTGGAAATTTGCTTGACTATTGTCATTTTGGATTTCAAATGAATGAATGGAAATAAGTTTATGCTCATAATCTTATTGCAAAGGTGAAAAGTGAACATCATGTATTATTTCACAGTCCAGAGTTCCCATGGATGCATTTTCAGAACCATGATTTTCAAATGAATCAAATAAAACCATTGTCTCTTCGTTATCTTTTTGTATTTCTGATTGAAAAATGGCATACGTTGTTTTGTTTCTTTCTTGGAACTCTATGTAATTTGTTTTTTCACTACTTGAAGTTTCCATAGATACAGTTTCAGGATCCTCATCCATGTCTAGGCCACTTAGAAATTGGACCACCACATCATTCTCAGGAGAAGAAAGGAAACTTTGAAACACTTTGCCTTGTTGGAAATCTTGTTGCATACTTATATTAGTTTCAGAGGGAGGAAAATAACCTTTAACAACAATTTCTTGATCAACTTCATCTTCCTTTTCAGGATGATAACTGAGCATAGGCTGAAAATCTGAACTTAAGTAACCTTACAGGTAATCAACCACATGATCATTAAATGTGTGAGAAGGTTGTTGGTCTTCTTCACTGATAACAATTTTCTTATGTAAAAAAGTGCCATTGTGAATGAAATCAAACTTTCCATGTTCCTCTGTTATCTCATGATTTTCTTTCAAAAATTCAAAAGAAGAAAAACATAGAGGAAGACAGTTTTCATTTGCAAGTCCATTGCTTTCTGAATATTCTACATCATGTCTGGAGGATTTCTGATTTGAAACATTATAAACATTTTGCTTCAACAATTTGAAATAATAAAAACACAATGGAAATGTTCTTTCACCTATTTCCAATCCCTCTTCATTCTCTTCATTACTGTCATATGCATGTTCCCCAATTCTTTTAGATTGTTGAGCACACTTACTTTCAGGTTTCTCTTTAACCAATGGTGCAATTTCTTGTCAATTTGTTCTAGTGACTCAATGTAATTTGGCATCAACACACATTCCATTGCTTCAATGATGATCTTGGAATTTTCTTTCAAAAATTTAAATGAAGAAAAGCATAAAGGTAAAGAATTTCCTTCAGCTGATTCAATATTTTTTTCTTGGTAACTGTGATAAGTAGGCTAATTTATTTCATTACACTGCTAAAGAGGAACAATTTCTGATAGAGAACATGTAGTTGGTTATTATAGGAAGTCAGACTCATAATCATCATCATATTCATCATATATAGGCAAATCAACAATATATGCAATGTCATCCAACAAGAACAAACTTGGAACATCAACCTTCTCTTCAACAGACTGATTTGCAAACTCATCTTCTTGGCAGTTTACAAATGAATATATGAAACAATCAGCTCCATTCTCATAAGGGGATAGATCAGAAGCTAAATTAGGACCTCCTTTTTCAACAAGTGGAATACAATCTTTTGCAAAATCATTAACATTGGAAACTTCAAGAAGACCTATGATATTGTCAATTCTATGCTCAATATTCCAATCAAATTTTTGTTCATATTCACTTTCATGTTCTTGAGTATTCAACCCCTCATTTTGAATCTGTTTACATGCTTGGATATTGTGTTGAATTTCTTGAGTGTCATTAAACATTTGTTGTAAGAAATTAGATCTTCTTTCCATCATGAGGAAAGAAAAATCTGGATGAAGAGTAGTTTCATAATGGAGCATGGCAACAAATTCAGTGGGTTTAATTTCTTTGGGAAAATTGTAATAGGTACTAGAAAATGTTCTACTGAATATAGAAATATTTTCATTGTTCTTTTTTAAAGCATAGAACTCTATAAGCTGTAGATCCAAATATTTCCTCCTACCCCAAAACTTCAAAAAGACATCCTTCAATTCCTCCCATGAGCTAATTGTCTCTGGATGAAAACATTTAAACCAATATTTGGTGTCCCCTTTTAAGGATTAAGAGAAGGCCCTCATACAAACATCATCATGGTCAATCTCAAACAAATCTATAAAATGCTCAAACCCTTGGATGTGTTTTTCAAATGATATGGCATCGGGTTCCCCATCAAAAATAGGTAGGTACTCATAGTGTTTTGGAGGAAAATCATGAAGGATGTGGGGTAAATTTAAGGGTATATATCTATGCTAAGTCTTGGAGGGTGTTGGATCAAGTGCAGGAGGTGAAATATCAACCCTAGTTTCATGAGGTTCGTTAACTTGGTTATGGTCATCAAATGGCTCAGATGATTTTTTTTTATCAAAATCAGTGATACAGTTAGGATATGCATGTACAACTTTAAGAGGAGGATATAGAATTGTAATATTCTCATGATCATCATTAGAATGCAGCAGGTAAAGAAAAATGTGTCTAGCATGTTCAAGGAAGGACCAGAGGCAACTTATAACAACAATAATATGCCTTGGAAAAAATCCAACTTTAAGTACTTGTTTTCTTCCATAATGCCTTTTCATACCTCTGTCAAGGGATATCATCTTCCATTGGAGTCTATGAATTACATTTGAATATTTATTAGATTCGTCAATAATGTTTTGGAAGCTGGATTCTGCATTGAGAGTGGAGTCTCCATAAAAAATTTAAATTTATGGATTCCTCTACCAATGGAATCACCTTCAAACTGATTTTTGATGTGTGGAATCACCAGAGAAGGAATAAAGTCAACATGTGACCAAGTGTCTTCCGCTCTCAGACCTTAGAACTCAATTATGTCGTTCTTTCCCAGGGAAAATTTTTCAATTCATCCCCGACAATGACGCAAGAATGTTAGAACTCTGTAAATTTTGTTCAGCTGATAGACAAATGACAGAGGTAACCATTTCAACCTACTTTAGAGATGAAGCACTAACCTGCTCAAATTAGAGAGGGCTCTATCGTGTCACTTGATATTTATTTGGAAATTGGTGGCTAGATTTAGTTTGTTTTGGGGGTTTTTATAAAATTTGTTGGCCAGGAAGAGGAGCGACACTTAGGGATATGGAGTCAAAATTTTGAAATTGAATCGAAACCTTGACTAGCTTGTAGAACTATCCAAAGGATAAAGGCTAAATGAGGCAATGAATATGAGTTGTAAATTGAAATTTGTAGAGTGTAAGACGAAAGGGGAAAAACAAGTAACTACATCAGAGCATTACTAAAATGAATTCTGAATTAACTAGGAAGAAACACACAGTTTAAATTGCTTCAGTCGAGAGCATGAAGACATGAATGTTGGGCTTTTAACTATCCAATTAATATAGAAGACAATGTAAATGGAATTAAAGAACACAGGAAATGCATACAATGAGGGGAAAAAAATCATATCACCACCATTAGAATCTTTTCATAGAGACTTCAAAAGCTTCTACAAATGTATTCAATTCATCTCCAGAAATTTACAATGTCTTCCTGCTACGAGGGCAAGCCCCTCTTTGGTCTTTCCAACCATTTATTTATCTTTGTAATAGTATATATATGTAGATTATATCCGGGATTCAAAATGAATCATCTTCCCCAAAGTTCCAAAAATAGTTGTCGGTTACAAAAGAGTAACATACAACAACCGAAATCCTATTTTCTAGGGGATGTTATAAACAAAAATGAGATATTTGAGGCTTTTGCCTTGAAGTCCACTTGTCAATAATATTACAAAATTCTTTGACACACACTAAATTTATCTTGAAATCTATTTCATCTTGGAAATTTCTTCTTTTAATGTATGTTGTAGGTGAATCCCCCTGCGGATAAGTGGATTCCCTCTTGGTATGTAGACTCCTAAGGCCAAGACAGAAAAGTGATTAACATGGACACTGAATTCCTTTTAGATCTAATCAAGCTAATAAATGAAAGATAAGGAGACATATATATACCGTATTAGCGACATTTGTCCTTGCAAAGTCCTGGCTGAGCTTTGATCTTGAGCTCCCTGATAGGTCTTGTAAAATAAACAAAGATACAAAAGACTTCCTACTCTACTGATATTACCTCAAACATAGATCCATCTACTACAGACAAACTCATATGTAACAAGAACAAGTTTGAAAGAAACATGCCAAGTGTTGATTATTAATGAGAACAAGTAAAAGTACTTACAATCCTTTGAATGAAGGTGCAACAACTTCTTCTAGTTCTCCTTGTCCAACCCATTTTCTCAAGTAATATCCACTGATTGATTTGATGGCATCTCATTCATGATATCATACGTTTGATGTAATTCCCAATATCCATTGTCAATACCTTCTTATGAGATCATAAGTTAGGTATAATTCTCAATCTTCCTTTTCTTTTGTCAATACCACTTAAAGGATCATAAGTTTGGTATTAATCTCTAGTCTCTCTTGTACCTTTCACCATGATAAGGCATCCTTATATAAACTTGGAGAGGTCCAACCACTTGAGAGATATTTGGGATAAGTTGAGGATTCTTCTCCTTCAGTTGAGGATCTTCCCTAAGATCATGCCTTGACCATCAATTCGAATCCAACTACCTTCAGGAATTTAGGGATTCTTCCCTTATTTGCCTCAACAAACCCATAATTTTCTAGAAAAAGGGTAGTGCTCCCCCAAAAGGGTGCACAGGGCGTTCAAGCACTCCCCCAAAGAGGCTCAGGGAGCGCTAGCACTCCCTGACGGTGGGTAGGGGAGCACTCCTCTCCAAAATTCAGTTTTTGAGTGTTTTTTCCATGGCAAAAGGTTTGTACTCCCTGTCAAGTGACTTCTCTTCTTCCAAACTAGCCTTTAAGGTGTCTTAAGTGTCTTTGTGATGTCATTAGAGACACGACATAAGAAAGATTGCAGTATACTATTTGTGACACTTGCAACACTTGTAGTTAATATGCGACACTTGTGGACAAGATGTGACACTTACAACACTTGTAATGACGACACTTGCGACACTATCAAAGTGAGTAATTTTGAGGTGTAATAGATTTCTCCCCAAAGTATGAAGTTAGACGATTATGATGACTGAAGTACTTTGTAGACTTTTTCGAGAAAGGGTATGGACATAGAGAAACTGGAAAAATTTGCACACAACCATCAAACAAATATTATGACATGTTTCAAAACCCAAGGCAGGCATACCTATGCTTGAGTGATAAAGACTTTTTAGGTATGGCCGCCATAAAATACACTGTGGATCCATAATTATATTGACAAAATGGTATAGCCACTACAGATACAATGTGGATCTATACTCCTATGACCTGAATTGATCGTAGCCATGAATAATACAGAGTGAATCTATGAGATGACAAGGCATAGCCATGACCAATACAAAGTGGATCTATGTAACAGTATATGTTTCATAGTCCAAAAGAACTCCTTCACAACCTGGGTAAAGTATACATAAGAGTGATAACTCAACCCAGGTTCTTCTTACCGATCCCTATGTAGTACGAATCTTACCATGTGAATAGGTGTCCTGATGTCGAACATGGCAGAAACCACTTGATTACCGGTCAATGATGTAAACCATTAACAAGCGCGAGGGAGATCACCATTGATGTCAATGATTCCCAAGGTACTCTAGTACATTCCAAAAAATGTGAATGGATGAGATGAAGTCGAACATTTGTGGAATCATTTGATCAGAGGTCAATGATGTAAACCCACTGTCGAACACAAGGAGGCCCTCCATTAAGTCATGCAAGTCCCAAGGTACTAACTGGTTTCTAAGTCTAGCTCTTGGATAATGTGTTGAAGTCGATAGGAATAGACTCGTCGAAGGAGGGCCTTGATGTATCCCCCATAAATGACACGAAACTGACACAGAGATGTAGTTGGTAGATAAAATTAACATGGACTAACACGAGTATTGAAATAGGATATTTTTTATGGATGACTCTCGAGGCGGATACTTCCCTTGAACACTGAGGCACAACAATAGAAACTTGACATGGACCAAAACATGATAATGCAGTGGACACAGTGACTTTCGTTGGGTGACCCAAAGGAGTAAAAGAAACTCAAAGGATTGGCTCAGTGCAGAGGTTGAGCAGATTAAAATGCATGAAAAGATAAAGTGACGTGTTCAAGGGAGATCGTAAGAGTTACTGGTAGTGTTCTCAAAAAACTGCTTGGCTTGCTTCTTTCAATTTTTCCCCCATCCAGATAGACGAGTACCTCTTTTTAATTTAACGAGCTCGAGGAGGGTAACACATGCTCGATATGACTCACCTTCGATAAGTCCCTCTTCCTCTTTTTAGTGAACTAGAAGAAGTAAGGGTTCAGTCCCGTATGGGCCCTACAATGTATGATTCTTTAACGAGTCCAGAGAAGGTAAACTCGGTGGTTTTTCATATTTAGAGAGTCTGAAAACAACTTAAATATGACTCCAATGTTGTCCTTTTTCGTAATGTTAGTCTTGCGAGGCCGAAAAAGAGATAAATTATCACTTGAAAGACGCCCTTTCAAACCTTTTAACGAGCGGGAAAGGAAGCAATATCACTCGACAATATTTCATGTTTAGAGAGACTGAAAAGATCTCAAAGAAGACTCCAAGGTTCCTTTTTCATTTATCCATGCAGGTCCGAAAAAGAGATAAAAGTTTACCCGGTTGCATTCTCATGTATTTACGAGCATGAGGAAGAACAAAGACTAAGCTCGATATGCCCCCAGCTTGAAAGCTAGGGGATTAACTCTAGAATGATCATCAAAGGCTGGAGACATGCCCTCCAAGCTTCAATTCATTCACCGACTTTAAGGTTGTCACCAATTTCTCTACTAGATAGAGAAAAAGGATAAGGGTGGATAAAATGAAGATTCAAGAGAGGTGACTATTTCATTTTTTTAATGATCTTGACACAGGAAAAGAACTATGGTCAGGGCTCTGGGTTCGATCCCCAGATTGTTGTTTCATTTTTTAACAATCTTGCTACAGAGAGGAAAACTATGCTCAAGGCCTTTGTTTCATTTTTTAACAATCTTGCTACAGAGAAGAGAAAACTATGCTCATGACCTCGGTTTCATTTTTTAATGAGATTGCTAGAGAGAAGGGAAAATATGCTCGTGGACTCTTCTTGACCATGGCTTCCAAGAGAATAACTCTTTGGAAGAACACCATGTCAAGGGACAAAACTTGGTCATGGCTTCCAAGAGATCTTCACTGGATGGAAGAAAATCACTCTGGAAGGAACACATGTCGAGGGTCGCGACAGGGGTAAGGAGATCAGGCTCCAATAGCCCTACCGAAGAGATCACCATGCCAACTACTAGATCCAAATAATCAGGAGTCGAAGTCATGGGAGATAACACCACATAATTGACATGCGGCGGGGGTGATACTGTCGTCATATAAGAACCATTCAGGGAGGTAATCTAGTTAGGACCGATGAAGGAAAGTTGATTAATAGTCACAATTCTTCCATCGTTATGGAAATATATCACACGAAAAAGAGTGGAAACAACAAATTTCATGGAATAGACATAATCTCGCCCAAGGCGTAAAGTGATATCCAAGGGGTCTTGGACTACCATGACATCAATAAAGACAATTTTCCCTCCCAAAGTTACCAGAAACTGAGGAAGGATCCCTAAAGATTGACTAGTTCTTCTGTTAAAATCTAATAGATTCTGTGTGACCGGTGCAAGATGAGGACAACACAAAGCATGCCAAGCAACAAAGGACAAAATACTAATGGACGCACCTTCATCTATCAATGTTTGAGGAATGTCCCGACCACAAACCTGTACTGTAATATGGAAAGGAATGTGAGAGGGAAGACAAGGTCCAATTAGCGCACCCCAATAAAAAAGGATGGCCTCATTGCTTGGAGGGGGCTTCATGGGAGAATGAGGAATTCCCCCCAGCACGATATATTCTATATCAACGAGAAAAACGTCGGCAGTATCGGTTTTACTCTCTAGAGGGAGAGTAGGATTGACCGATGATGGGATCATATCAACCACATTGGCACTCTTAAGAGGAAGAGTAGGACTGACCAATGATGTAACCAGAGCAATCACTTTAGTACTCTTCATATGAAGGGTGGGACTGACCAAGGAAGGGACTGTATCAGCCACTTTGGCACTCGTCAAAGGAGGAGTGGGATCGACCGATGACAGAACCGGATCAACCACTTGGGTTTCAATCTCTAAGGGGAGAATAGGGCCGACGCATGGAAACAGATCAACCACTTTGGTGTCACTCTCTAACGGGAGAGTGGGGTCAACTGAGGATGAAAATGGATCGACTACTTGGGTTACACTGTTTTGATGAAGAGTAGGGTTGATCGATGATGGAACTGGATCAACTACTTGGGTTTGTGGTTCAATCGAGGAAGAAACTAGATTGACCACATGATCAACCAGATTGACCGGGGATGGAACCAGATTGACCAGTCCATCAACTAACAATGGGTTGGGAGAAATCTTACGATAATCTTTTGGAAGTTGAAGTTGTTCCAAAGGAGAAGAATCCTCGTCCATGCGAGGAAAAAAGTGAGAATAATGATCACCTTTGCATAACATGCAAGGGAATTTGACAGTTGTATTCTTCATACCAACCTTAACATCACTAGTTGATGGGGTATCACCAACATGACTAGAAGAGGCTGATGACGTGGAAGACCACATTTATAAGACCTTGGGAATACCATGGCAATCCCTCAGAAAGTGGTCACCCTTACAAAGACTGCAAAGGAATTTGGGTTTTGGATTCTTCATTTTAATCTTGTTGACCTCATCAACACTCCCAGTACTATTAATAGTAATTGGTTGCCCGGATCCAACATCTGATGTTGTCGGGGCCTTGGTATTTTTTGGGTGCTTCTTCTTCTTCTCTTTCCTTTTCTTCTTCTTCTGATCAACCTGTCTACTTTCTTTAGAGCTTTCACTAGACGAAGAAGGAGAAAGGGAAGGAGACTTAATGGGTGAAGAAGGTGCAAAGTCGACATGAGGTTGATGTGTGGGTGGTGTACTGACATATAAAGTATTATTTGCAGTTGAAGCATTGGGAATATTTGAGATCACCAGAGTGGGGAACAACCAAACCGGTAATCCAATGGTGAGTTCTAGAAGACTCAGTGTGGAAATATACAGAGGACCAAATTTTCCAAACGAGGGAAAGGCATAAGGTTCCTCAAGAGAAGGGGTTCGTCCATTGGTACTCTCGGGATTTGATGCCATTAATACTGACTCGACCTAAGGTCCACTAAGTAACAATACCAACACACGCTACGAGTCTGAGAAGAAAACATTCAAACAAAACCTTCCCACTATGAAACCACTAGTTGGTGATGAAATCCAATGTTGTGAGATCAAAATAGGAAGATGAAGAGATAGAGAGGGTGGATCAGTTATGTTGGCGACCTGCTTAACAGACTTATGCCTTGGTGCAAGCTTCCACACAGTAATTGTGGATTTACCCTCCAAGGAGCTCGAGTGAGTTTGACCAATGTATGTTCTAGGTACAGTGAGACTTGCCTTCACCATCACCTTGTGTGAGACCCTAAAGATTATGGCTACTAAGGTCACTAATTCATAGTCAGCCCCTGGGCGGGTATAATCGACAGTCCGATCCGAACATATGGGTAGGACAACAAGTATGAAATCCGCTTGAGAGGATCCCACACATAATCATGGGTATACCCTCAAGTGACACCCACTATACGATCTATCCACTACAAAAAGTTGAACCACGGAGGGATAATCTCCATAATTCTCCCAAATGTGACAGGGGGATCCCAGAAAACCTATATGACAATTGGAATTTGTTCTCCCTATCGCAAGATGCTAAGTTTGTTTGATAGCTTTGGAAAGTTATCCTTTCAACCTATTCCAAATCCCTACACCTTAAACAAATGTAGGTTTGCTAACAAAGATGTAAAAATTATGATAAATTTTAGATAAGCGTTGTTTTTAGTGGCTGTTGTTTACTCAGAGGTGTATGAGAGTGAAAAATGATGATATTGTGACTTAGTTCCCAAAACATGCATAAGAAATGATAAGCAATCTTTTCTTTCAATGAATGTCTAATTAAGGGAAGGAGAATGATTTTCCTTTCACTGTCAAACTCTAAGATGCAATGACCTCATGCAATAGTCCTCAATAAGGAATCCAATGCAATGCTAAAATATTTTTATGTGACTAATAACCACCAGATTTAAAGTTTCCTATGCTAATTGGACTTCAAGAGTTGTGATATTTAAGCAATCTGGAAGCAAACTTCACATAAACCAAAAGACACCCTTGTTGTGATCAAACAAGAAAAAAAAAGCCAAAACTCAAAAGGAAGGAGAAAGAGCTTGGACAAGATGACTCAAAGATCAGAAAGAAAAGTTCAAAATACCTTTGAAACCCCTTACAAAGTTTTCACTCATTCAGATAAACGAGAAGAAAACGACAAATTGACTCCAAATCATGAAGGACAAATTGCAAAGTAATGACGAATGTCAAAAAATACAAACAAAAGAGGATGAATTCTCAGAAATAAGGGTGTTTGAAAGCCAATATCTAGATGGTATGAGAGTATAGGACCTTGAGCAAAAACCAAAACTAAGAAATAGCTTCAGAAGATGAAAATTCTGGAGAATTTCTCACAAAAATGGGGTAGCGCTCTGGTGTAAGGGGCACTAGAGCATTCCAATTATCGGTGTAAGGTTACAAGGGAGTGCTATCCCTCTGACAACAATAGGAGGGGAGAGCTCTTCTCCAAAAACTCAGAAAAAAAAAAACCCAAAAACTCAAAAAAGAAAGGAAATTCAGTCAATCAGGGTGATCCTGATGACATAATGAGGCAATCAAACAAATCTAAGAATAAAAAAGGCAATGTGGAAAATATCAAATCAGTGGGAAAAGGGCCAAAAGAAGATCTGGGAATGGAAACAAAAATCAAATGTCCTCCCCAGTGGAGTCGCCAATTTTTGTTGTAGGTGAATCCCCCTGTGGACAAGTGGATTCCCTCTTGGTCTATAGACTCCTAAGGCAAAGATAGAAAAGTGCTTAACATGGACACTGAATTCCTTTTAGATCTAATCAAGCTAATAAATGAAAGAGAAGGAGAAAGGTATGTACCTTATTAGCGACGTTTTTCCTTGTAAAGTCCTGGATGAGCTTTGATCTTGAGCTCCTTGATAGGTCCTATAAAACAAACAAAGATACAAAAGACTTCCTACTCTACTAAGATTAGCTCAAACATAGATCCATCTACAACAGACAAACTCATATGGAACAAGCACAAGTTTGAAATAAATAGGCCAAGCATTGATTATTAATGGCATCTCATTTATGAGATCATACGTTTGATGTAATTCCCAATATCCATTGTCAATACCTTCTTATGATATCATAAGTTAGGTATAATTCTCAATCTTCCTTGTCTTTTGTCAATACCACTTACAGGATCATAAGTTTGGTATCAATCTCTAGTCTCTCTTGTACCTTTCACCATGAGAAGGCCTCCTTATATAACCTTGGAGAGGTCCAACCACTTGAGAGATATTTGGGATAAGTTGAGGATTCCTCTCCTTTAGTTGAGGATCTTCCCTAATATCATGCCTTGATCATCTATTCGAATCCAACTACCTTCAGGAATTGAGGGATTCTTCCCTTATTTTCCTCAACAAACCCATAATTTTCTAAAAAAAGGGTAATGCTCCCACAAAACGGTGCACAGGGCACTCAAGCACTCCCCCAAATAGGCTTAGGGAGTGCCATCACTCCCTAACAGTGGGTAGGGGAGCATGCCTCTCCAAAATTCAGTTTTTGAGTGTTTTTTCCATGGAAAAAGGTTTGTACTCCCTGTCAAGTGACTTCTCTTCTTCCAAACTAGCCTTTGAGGTGTCTTAAGTGTCTTTGTGATTTCGTTAGAGGCATGACATAGGCAAGATGACAGTATATTATTTGTGACACTTGCAACACTTGTAGTTAAGATGCGACACTTGTGGACAAGATGTGACACTTACAACACTTGAAATGACGACACTTGCAACACTATCAAAGTGAGTAATTTTGAGGTGTAACAATGTATCAAGCCATGCAAGTTGGTTTTCCCCAACGTTTTCGACCACCTCAGCTCTGATCCCTGTATTTTGTCATTTTCTCCACTTCCTCTTTACCGCTCTCTTCTAGTGCTCGTTTGCGTATCCATTGATAATTAAATCCTTCATGATGGGATTTAATTTTACATCTTCATCTGCTCCTGGCTCTCCTGAAGGCATTGTATAAAATTTCGTTGCTAATATTCAAGCAACCAATTTATCTTTCTTCTTCATTGATGAATTTGTCATATTAGTTGAAAATACTAGTTCACTGAAGGCTACTGGGTCTGTCATATCCATATTCCCTGGTTTTGCAGAAAGCATGAACTTATCTTCCTTAGCTAAATTATTTAACCTGTGATTACCCCATTTTGAAACAGAACGTTAATCGCCCAAAATAGAATAATGTAGCCCATGTTTTGAATGAAAATCGTAATTGAGTGCCAATCATGAACTACTGACAAGAGTACTTACAGGTACGTTGGTTTATCACATTTGGACAATCTATTTAGAATGATGAGCCTTTGAGTTAGTTATCTGGATGCTCTGACCTGGCATCGCATGGTCGCAAGGTATATGAACGGGTGGTGTGAGGTGATTTGACTGGTCATCACCTTTCCCTTTCCACACATGATATTTTGATTTGACATATTCAAATGAAATTAGAACACGTGACATCGAGGCATCGTTGAGTGGTTTCTCACTTACCCGATTTCCCCCCCGATATGCTTCTAGAGGTGACATGTGTCCATGGGTTGAAACCATGGTATTTTCCCCGACCCGCTCTCTAGTTCTTAACCTTCATGCAATTTATTTACTCGATATGTCTCCTAATCGTTGATCTGGGTTGCATGAGATCTATGGTTCTCTAGGTCCCATTACTTCCATGTATCCACCAATTTAACCATGTCCGACAGATATGACCCCACTCGCTAATCTAAAACTCCTCTGTATTGATTTAGTGTTCTGCTAAATCTCAAGATTTATATTCCAAGAAATTATTATAGTGATAACACCACCTATCCATGGAATCCTTAGAATCTGTGTCATAAGACTCGGCACTCCTCCAGCTTAATTCACCATCTTCAGTAGGGTTGATGTATTCCTCCCTACGCCTTGTGATATTATAAATATTTTCAATGGCCGACCTCTACGCATCCTCATCCACAGGCTCATTATATCGATCTCCCTCATATGGATCTAGTGGTGTGACCATGTGCATGGTGTTAGTTTCAAAGGACATCTTCCTCTTCTTCAAATTTAACACCGCATTATCGTCAAAGGCCCAGTCAATCCATAGTAATGCAGGATATGGATCTAACTCGTCCATGATATCAATGAATTCAAAGTCAGCCTTTGTTTTCACTCCTTCTATGTTTACTTCTACTTTCTCAAGTCATCCTATGGGGTATATATTATATTGATTGGCCAATCAGAGCCGGATGGGTGACCAGACCAACTTAGGATTACCCATCACCTTCCAACATTTCTTCAGTAAAATATTCACATTAGATCCCACATCCAACATGACTCCATCCATATCATAGACACTGAGCTCTACTATCATCTTAAATTCTCGGCTAGTGCATTTTTTCTTGCTAACCTGACACACATCTCTTTATGGAAGTGGAGTGCATATGGTAGCCTCCACTCCTTGTTCTTTCATGCAAGTAGTTAACATTTGAGTTAACTTACTTATAGCTTTTGGATCATTCAAAAAGTGCACAGAACAATGTAATAAAGAACTTACTTCGTCCTCAAAATATTCCTTGTGACCTAGTGCATTTAAGACTTATGTGCACACTGCATGTTGCAACTCCTCCTAACATTGTTCTTCATATTCCTTCTACTCAGTGCATCACAACTCAGTCTGCCTATGAGCTTTGTTGGCATAGGGGTAGACCCAAGGTTCACTCCAAGAGAACACCAACAAGCCCTAATTACTGGCCCTTTCGGCAACACCTGTGAAGCAGATGCAGTCTCACTCGAAGCAGCTATGAGGGGGTTGTAGGACAGAGATGTCTACAACCATGGGAATATCAAGTGGATGTAATACAACAACAAGGAAGCATTCATATATCCCTCACCAAGCTAGATCTACCCTACACAATTATAGATCTGATCTAATACAATAATGAAAATAACAATATAACAGTGATAGAGATCAAAGCATCAATCACACACACACCACAATATGTATGTGGTTCACCCTCCCTCTAGGGTTATGTCCACAAAACTGTGCTTATGATTTATTAAGGTAAAGCATACAGTTCTTTTCTGTGCTCTCAGCTAACAGATCTTCTTTCTTCTTCTCTCTTTCTCTCCCCTTCCTGCGCACCCAGCTGCAGGACTTGACCTTCACACATAGCTGAAGATCTTACAATACCGGAAAGCCCTCTCACCTATCATTTCTCTCTCAATACAATAATATCTCACCACAATAACATATATAGATCAACAAAAATATCGTACCAACACGACCCAGGTCCTCTTGACCTTTATTTATACATTACAATACTTCACTAACAACCCTAGGTTGATACCTAGGTGCCAAAACCCTAGATACCAAAACCCTAGGTGTTTAAAACCCTAGGTCAACTTGACCCTCTTTTTCCAAGCTTCACC
The DNA here is from genome assembly GCA_009831015.1 of Picea engelmannii. Lineage (NCBI taxonomy): Eukaryota > Viridiplantae > Streptophyta > Pinopsida > Pinales > Pinaceae > Picea > Picea engelmannii. The sequence goes on from ML833313.1 coordinate 15,358, forward strand.
AACCTGTCTTTCCTTCCTTCTCGCGTGGTGCTCCAAAGCATCTAACGGTGGATTTTTCCACTTGTTGAATTGTCCTTGATCCATATTCCTTGCTGATATGTCATTCTCGATCTCCTTGTCCAACATCTTTCATTTCCATACTTTTCTCCATCTTTTCTACTCTTTTTCTCACTTCGACCCAATGACAGTTACTACATCTTCCGTGAAGTTCAATTTTCACCTTTTCTTCCTTGTTCTTTGCTTCCTTCCATAACCAAGGGCCAACAGCCCCCCAACACTCACATGTGACTCGTCCCAAGGCACTTCAGATCTAATCCTTCTATTCTACTTTGACTTGTAGATTGCGCAGTGCAGCCTTTGTTTTCTAGTCCATGCATCCCTTCCTTGTGCAGACTGTCTTTTCTGTGTCTGGTACCCAATTTCAACTGCACCTGGTACCTAGACCCTTTTCTTCTTTATTTTACTAAGGCCTACGAGGCAACTGGTTGTCATAGTACAACTTGAGCCAACTCCCATTCACTAATCCTTCCATCCACTCTCCGTTTAATGTCTTCAGTTGCATAACTCCCCCTTCAGTAATATAGGTGACCTCATATGGTCAGAGCCAATGTGTCCTAAAATTCCCTGGATGTTTTGTAAACTTACTATCATACAACAATACTAAATCACCCTTCTTGAATGCCTTCTTCTTGATGTGCCTGTCATGATAGGCCTTCTCTCATTCCTTCTGAACCTGTTGATGGAATCCTGCGATAAATCTATCTTCTTCCAATTCAACCAACTGTGCAAGCCTCTCGTGAATAACACTAGTATCATCCATGTCTGTAAATGTAGCAATTCTTAAGCTTGGCACTGAGTATTCCATCGAGACAATAGCTTCAAGACTATAAACCAACTTGAAAGGGGTCTTCATTGTTAATTTTTTGAAAGTGGTTCTATAAACCCATAGTACTGTAGGTACTCTTAAATCCTCTTAAATCCCAGTCATCCCTATTCACATTGCAAATCTTTGTCAGTGCGGTCTCCAAGATCTTGTTAAATGCTTCAACTGTTCCATTTTCTTGTGGATGGAAAGGGGTACTCTTCTGATGGTGGACTGCAAATTCTTCAGTCAGGGCTTCAACTGTCTTATTGATGAAGTGTGTGTCTTTATCACTCATAAGGGTCTTGGGGCATCCAAACCTGGTTATTATGTCATCAAATATAAAATGCACAGTTGTAGTTTCACTACAATCCTTTATTGCTCTTTCTTCAGCCCATCTAGTCAGGTATTCTGTCGCAGTAATTATGTATCGTTCTCTTGTGTGCTTTCCTGGTGGGTTTATAGGTCCCACGAAGTTAATGGCCCAATTTTCAAATGCTTGTAGGTTCATATGCAGTGCTAATGGAATTTCATCTCTTTGGGATGGTTTTCCGACTCTCTGGCATACATCACAGAATCTGGCATAATCTTTAGCATCTCTGTGTAAGGTAGGCCACCAAAGGTTAGCTCTAGGGACCTTCTGCGCAGTTTATTTCCCTACATAATGTCCTCTCGAGATGCCTTCATGAGATTCTACAAGGATTAGTGGTCTCTCTGCCTCTATAACACACCTCCTTAAAATCTCATCGGGTCCCATCTTGTATAGCTGACTAGCTATCAGTGAAAATTCTACAACGTGTACCACTAGCTATTTATTCTAGGGAATTCTATACTCACTAGGTGCCATTCCTGTTGATAGGAACTAGACTATGTCTGCGAAGTGGTCATCAATCTTTCTAATGGAAAGAAGTTGTGCATCCGATAGTGTATCCTCCAAAATGGTGGGTTCTTCGCCATGTTCCAACCTCGACAAGTGGTCAGGGCCCTTGTTCATTCTCCCTGGCTTAACTATGATCTCAAAATCATATTCTTGAAACAATAGAATCCATATGCATATTCACCCCTCCAACACTGGCTTTTTGACTGGGTACTTCAGCACAGAGTGATCTGTGAACATTTTAAAGTGTCCTCCCAACAAGTAGTGGCGGAATTTCTGCAGTGTGTACACCATGGCTAATCCTTCTCTCTCGGTAGTGGTGTAATTAACTTTAGTTGTAGATAGATTCCTGCTAGAAAAATCTAATGGATGGTCAATATCCCCTTCTCCAAGTTGTGCCAATACTGCTCCTAATGCAATAGAAGATGCATCGACATGCACATGAAATTATTTTCTCCAATCTGGAAAGACCAGAATGGGCACAATCACCATCTTATGTTTCAGTGTGTTGAAGATCTGTTAGCATTCTTCTTTCCAACCAAACTGACAGTCCTTCTTCAATAAATTCTCCATCGGTGTTGTGATCTGAGCATAGCCTTTAATGAATTTCCTGTAATAGCCAGTATGTCCTAATGCAGTGCGCAGTTGTTTGACTGAAATAGGAGGTGGAAAATCAACTATAATTGCAATGTTTGATGGATCAACCAACAATCGATGCTTGCATACAATATGGACTAATAGTACTCCAAATGGTGAGAAGAAGATGCACTTCTTCATATTTAAATAAATTTGACACTGCCTGCATTTATCCAACATTAGCCTTAGATATTCAATATGTTTTTTCAACAAACTAAACACATTCCAATCATCAAAATATGCTTCTACAAAGTTATGCAAAAACTCTTTGAACGCTTCCACCACCACCCTAGAAAAGATGGTTGGGGCATTCTTCAATCCAAATGGCATCACTGTATATTGGTAGGATCCCCTTTTTGTGGCAAACATGGTCTTGTGGTGATCTTCCTTAGCAATCCGAATCTGATGGTAGCTTGAAAATCCATCTGTAAAAGAATATACCTCCTGGCCTCCCACATTTTCTAATACTTCATTAGTGAATGGTGTAGGGAAAGGGTCATGCAGACAGGAATCATTCAACTTCCTGAGATCTACGCAGATCCTGATCTCGCTTGTCTTCTTGTCTTGTACCACCATAGGGCTGATCCACTCCAACTCTTCAACATGTTCAATAATCCCCGCTTCTAGCATTCTATCAAGCTCAACCTTCACTTTTTACTTATATTTTGGGTTCAATCTGTAGGGTCTTTGCTTGACTGGCTTCACACCTGGTTTCAAAGGTATCCTCATATCTCCCATAGGACCTTTGATACCTTTCATATCAGTGAACTTGGTAGGAAACAAGTCCTAATATTCATGCAGCAACTCTGTAATCTTGTTAATAGTAGTAGCATCCCAGTAATCTCCGACATTAGCATGATTTGGTGTCTCCTTTGTCCCAATATTGAATTTTTTAATCTTGATTGGCTAACCAATAAATGGTATCTCAACTCCCAATCCTTCCACATCTCTTTGGCCTTCTGTTTCTGTGATGTTTACCTTCCTGAGATCATCATCGTCGACATTAATGTTGTAGCAACTCTACAATTTTTGGAGAGGCGCAGTCCATTCGTCCTCTTCTTGTTCCATAGGGGGGCTAGATGCCTCTTATAATACCTTCTATCTCACAATATGTAATTCTTGGTCTACTGAAGGATATTCACTTTCAAATAAAAAGGTGGTTACAAAATTCTGAATCATACCTTCCCATTCTGCCATGATGAGGTGCAACTCCGCTTGAAGGTACCGGTTGATAGGGGTTGTGTCCAATGTGTTAATGAATATGTGCACCCATTATTCTTGGGGAATGTCACTCCATGCCTCTTTGCAGCTTTGAACATGGTCCTTTGGGAAACTTTGATCAATATACCTTACTTCGCAACTTACTTCTTGTGCTGAGAACTGTGCTGTCATCAAAGTTTGGCATTGTATCTAGTCTGTAATATTGCTTCTGTGGTTTCCCACCAGCTTGTTGGTGTGGCTTTTAGGATGTCATTCATTCCCAACAACCTCTGTTGTGTTGGTACACTTGCTTCAAAATATAATAGGAAGGCTTCTAAATGGTCCAGACCATCAAATGTGGGTAAGTTACTTACTGTTGTGTCGATCCAGCGAACTTCTCTGGTTAATCTGGCACATCTTCGGGTAGATACTTCATACATCTGGTTCTGCCAGTTCTCCAGTGCTTCTTCTGAATCTAGTGAACATACGTTGTCACTTCACCAGCTCAAATTCCCATCGACTGTAGGGTTGATGTAATCCTATTGTTTGGTTGTCAGTTTGTATATGTTTTCCAGTTTGTATGTGTGGTATTATTCTCTAATGGGATCTGTATATCATGGACCCTCATCTGGATCTAAGGGTGTAATGACCCGAAGGCCATCTCTTTCAAATGCCATATGTATTTTCTTAAAATCAACCATTGTGGAGTTATCGAAGGCTCAATCAATTCCTAACAGTGTAGGGTAAGGGTAACTGTCATCAACAATTTCAATTACCTCGAAATATGTGAACGTTCTCACTCCATCGATGTCCATAGGGACATGTTCCAATCTGCCAAAGGGACTAATAACTTGTTGGTTATCCATCCTAAGCCTGACAGGGGAGTATATCAACTTTGGTTTCCATATCAATGCCCAAGTTTTCTTCGTCATGACATTGACCTCCAACCCTAAGTCGAGGACCACATAGTCTATATCACACTCTCCTATTTGAGCATTCAAGTGCAATTCTTTATTTGTCCTTCTCCTTTTTTTGATTTGATGTACTTCCCTATTCAGTAAGGGGTCTATCTTTCCTAATTCATATTGTCTGATTAAGTTCTCTAGCTCTTGTACAATGCCTTTATCTTGAATCAACTTAACACTGGTGCATAAAAATTCCATGAGCTTGCTTACCTCTTTTCCCTCTTGTGGTGAAGCAGATTGATCAAATGCCTAAGGCATTCCATATTCTTTTATTTCTGGCTGTATTTTTGATGAGGAACCTTGATCCTCTTTGAACTCTTGTCTTTCTTCCTCAAAGATTTTTCTTTCTTTCTTTGCATCGAATGTTCAGGTCTTCTCTATATCCTTCCTGATACCTGAGTCTTCTGCAATATTTCCTTGAGTCATTCTATCCTTTCCTGTAGCAGCACCTCCTCGAGTGATAACAATAAATTTAGGGACTTCCCTGTGAGGCTTAGCATTTATCAATTTCACTTGTGGATTCTTTTGAGGTCCTCATCTTTCCTGCAACTTAGCTACCAGCATAGGGCAATCTTCTATAGCATGGTCAAACGAGCTACAATAGATGCATGTAGTGAAAGGATTATGACAATCCCTTTCCAAGTGTCTTGGTTGCATGCAGTTGTAACAAATGAGCTGTCCTCGGCCTCAGCCCATTCATCCTCCTCTTCCTCGTCCTCTTTATCCACCGTGAGGATTGAAATTTCCTCTTCCTGGGGAGTTATACTGCAGAGTGTTTCCTTCTTGTTGTGCTTCACCTTAGATCTTGTATATGTACCTCGATATTTCATGCATAAGGTCATATGCCCTACAATCCCTATTTTCGTTCCCCACAGACTTACGGAATGTGAAATATAAATTTGTGGGATTCTAAACATACTTATGCATGTAATAACACTCACCTGTGCGACATTTATTTCTACATACTTCGCATCAGGGTAGGTTGACTTGCTTCAAGGGGATCGATGCTCCTTAGGCCAAATATTCATGGAATAAAGGACAATGTTCCTTATCATGGCCTTTTGATATGCATCTTACACACCAGATATCTTCTCTTTTTTCCTTCCCCTTATCCTTCTTCATGTCCTCGACCCACAAAGACAAACTAGTAAGCTGGCTCAAGATTTGGCTCATACCTGAGCTGGATTCTCCCATAGGAGTTGATTCAAGATTCATAGCGATTTCCAATGCTTCTTCCTGTGAAGCAATATTCTACTGCATCAGGGGAACTCTGATGTGCTGTAAAAGGGTAGCGATGAACCATTATTTATTATGTTCATTTGAGATCTGAAAAGTTAATCGGCCTGTTAACGTCTTGAATCTCTGGTCGAACTCCCAAACGGGTTTGGCTACCTTCTACTTGATCTCCTTCAGCTCTGTAATACATTGTGACTCCAATTTAGGTTTCTTAAACTCTGCAATTATCACATTCTTGATCTCATTCAGTGGCTTAGGTTGTGCAAGTCCTTAGACAAGCTTCATGTACCAACTTAGTGCACGATCCCTTAGAGTGGTACTAAACTGGGTTCTTTTGATAGCTTCATCTGTGACATTCTTAATGTTCCATACGGCTTCACATAGGAACCAGTGCTGATTAGGATCTTCGTATCCATCTCCCATAAAGATAGGAAGCCTCATATCATCTTCCATAGATCTTCCAAGGGTTCCTGACTGAATATGTGGTGGACTAGTATTGACAGTGCTCTGGACGCTCTGGTGACTAGGATTACTTTGGTTGCTTACTACTGAATAAACAAGAAGGATAACAATACTTACTTCGATGGTTTGTGTAGTTTATGAGGTTTCAGGTTCTCCTCATCGAAGGTCTTAAGCTCATCCTTCCTCTGTTTCGGTGGGTTCTGAGTGTTCTTCGTCCGTCAGATCTACTTCTTCTCCACTATAGAAACCCTCTTCTCTGTAGTTTTTCTTGAACAGGTTCTCAAGGTGAACCCCTCTGAATACTCTTCCACTGCGCATATGTCCATCTTTTGTGTTGTTGTCATTGTCTAAATTCTTGAACATTATCCTTTTTGGATCCAACCAATCTATTATATCTTCAAGATGTTCTTCTCATGCAACAACATATTGAGTCTCAACTTCAGGAATTGTAAAAATTTTCCTCTGGGTATACGATTCTACTCTGTCAACAACAAACTCGGTGATATACCCTCCAATGGTACTATCGAGCCAGTGATCTACTGCTCTTGATATGGTGTTATCAACTCTTTTGACCTTCTTGATCAACTCCGACATCCAAACCAAAGGAGGTCTATATTGGATCTCGAACTAGGTATCTTCTAGTCTAGCTAGCCACTCATACAGTTCCTGGTGGATTCCTCCAAAGAATATCTCATGTGTATCGGTAAATATATATTTCTCTAGCCAATCCTCTGTAATAAAATTAGGGTTCTTATTCTGGGATTCGGAGAAGTCCTTATATTGATCCTCTATCCACTTTTGAGTCTCTGTCTTCGATGGAAACCACCTTGAAATTCCCTCAAAAATATTCATGTCCTGACAATGGAACCATTTGTTGGCACAGGGGCAGACCCAAGGTTCACTCCAATAGTGCACCAACAATCCCTAACTACTGGCCCTTTCGGCAACACCTACAAAGCAGATGTAGTCTCACCCAAAGAATCTATGAGGGTATTGCAGGACAGAGATGTCTACAACTAGGGGAATATCAAGTGGATCTAATACAACAACAAGGAAACATTCATATATCCCTCACGAAGCTAGATCTACCCTTCAAAGTTATAGATTTGATCTAATAAAATAATGCAAATAACAATATAACAATGACATAGATCAAAGCATCAATCACACACACAACACAATATGTACGTGGTTCAACCTCCCTCTAGGGCTACGTCCACATAACTGTGCTTATGATTTATTAAGGTAAATCATATAGTTCTTGTCTGCGCTCTCAACTAGCATAACTTCTTTCTTCTTCTCTCTTTCTCTCCCCTTCCTGCACACCCAGATGCAAGACTTGAACTTCGCACACAGCTGAAGATCTTACAATACTAGAAAACCCTCTCACCTAGCACTTATCTCTCTTAATACAATAATATCTCACCACAATAATAGAGCTATATCAACAACAATATCGTACCAACCTGACCTAGGTCCTCTTGACCTTTATTTATACATTACAATACTTCATCGACAACCCTAGGCCATAACCTAGGTTCCAAAACCCTAGATACCAAAACCCTAGATGTCTAAAACCCTAGTTCAACTTGACCCACTTTTTCCGGGCTTCGCCATCCTGTCTTTCCTTCCTTATCGTGCGATTCTCCAAAGAATCCAACGGTGGATTTTTCCACTTTCTTAGTTGTCCTCGATCCATATTCCTTGCTGATATGTCATTCTTTATCTTCTCATCCAACGGCTTGCATTTCCATACTTCGCTCCATCTTTTCTACTCTTTTGCTCACTTCGACCCAATGACAGTTACTGTGTCTTCCACGAAGTTTTCTTTTCACCTTTTCTTCCTTGTTCTTTACTTCCTTCTATAACCAAGGGCCAACAAGATTCCTCTATGGAACTCTATGTAGTGTGTTGTAATTCTTCACACACATGAACCTCCTCCAAGGATCTTTGTTTCACACATTGTAATTATTAATGTGCATGATCCTCATCCAATGACCTTTGCGTCGCCTATTTCACCTTCTTGTGGATCCGAGATTTCTCTAGTGAAATTTGTGTCACCCTTTGCACTTCTTCTTAGATATGTACCTCTTCAAGAGAACTTTGAGTCACACGTTGTAGCTCCTCATGAGATCTTTCCTCTTCGAGTGCTCTTTGCACAATACATAGAAATTTATTCTGCTGAGCAACATCAAAATTTGGAGGGGGTTGAGGTGCCTTCTTGATCTTCCCTTCCATTGTTTTACCTGAGCCTTCACCCTGATCGAAGTCTTCCCCTTTCTTTACCCCTCCATAGGTTACTATCCATATGCCAACTTCGTCATTCTTCTTCTTGTTTTTACATGGCTCGTCATGCACCATGTTATAGTTGGTCTTTGTTTCCTCCCACTTTTTCATTAAGTTAGAAAAATCCTTAGTTACATGTTTAGGGCTATAAAAATAGGCACAAAGCATGTGATATTTGATGCAAAATCATGAGACATGACCAATCTGATTGCAATTAAATCATGTGGGGGTTCTACCTCCCCCTCCTCCATATTCACGGTTGCGACCATGCCCATATCCACCTCAAGGAGCTCCTTGGTAGCCTCTTCTTTCCATGCCACCATGCTAACCACCTTTATGCTCCTCATGTAGATGGAATACATCACAGGTGTTATCTTGCATTAACTAGAGGGAGTGACAAGTATTTACATCATGACTGACATATTTATAAAACTCGTAGAATGGAGTGTGAGTCATCATATGATATTTTTGAAAGGTGGGAAATAAGGTGGAACACAGACCTGGTTTCTACATATCTCACACCTTTCTGACTGTCCAGATGGAAATGGACTCAACACATCTGTCTCCACATGATTTTGAAGGATCGATCACTCGTATCGACGATGCCCCTCAGAGCGACATGTAGTACACCATACATGCTCGTGCATGAATTTAGTCTTCAACATGTCTCACAACTGCATCATTAGGTTGGCCAGTTGCAACTGAACCTTCACCAACCTGACCAATGTCTCTGCACCTCCAAGTATAGCTTCCAAGCGCATCACAATCTCGACTACCTCTTCCTAAGTCGTCACCTTTTGTTGGGTGAGCGGGACTAGGATATGGGGGAGTAACCCCCTAATGAACCATTCTTTGTGTTTCACGTCCTAGATTTCGAACATTAGCCTATCCAACAATATTTTAAACCATTGTTCATAGTTATAGATGATTTATCCTTCCTTCTATTTGATCTCCTTGTTTTCTATGATGCATTGGGATTTTGAATTACGTTTATGAAATTCCCTAAGTAGATCCTACTTAATTTATTCCAAGGACCTTACTTGTCCCACTAGAGAAGTAGCATTATACTTCATGTACCATGTTAGGCCTCTATACCTGAACGTGGTCTATATTTGTGTGATTTTAGTTGCTTTGTCTGTAATTCTTTTTAAAGACCAAATTTCTTCACAGGTAAACTAGTGTAGCTATGCATAATCCTTACCCATTCCATGGAACACAGACAACCTGAGTGTACTGTCTTGATTCACCATCTTCAAACTTGAGCTACTTCCTCTTCTTTGATTTATATGGGTTGGAATTTTCCACACCACTATTACATGGGGTAAAGTATTGATGACTTCACCTTCTTCTTCACTTGTCTCTTTGCTTCTCTCTTCTTCTTCTCTTTCTTCTACTCCAATCTCTTCACTATTTTATGTGTTTTATTCTTAATTAAAAATGCACAAGGGGGGTGGTAGAAAGGGGGGATAATTCCATATTCTTATAAAACTTCTTGTGAGGTGACCCAAAGAGTTATATACTTGCAGCCACACAAGACCATCTACGACTGTTAATTCGTCTCCCCCACCACTAGGAGAGCCTCCATCTTCTTCTTTCTCTGTCGCACCAATTTTTTTTTCCCTACCTTCCTATCCTAAATATGCACCACAAATTTCTTATTTTTCTTTTATCCCAACCTGTGCACTACAAATCCATGCATTGTCTCCTGGATTCATCCATGCACTACAAATTTACGCGTAATCTCTCTCTCTCTCCAAAAATCACAATACCACTTACATGCCATCCTTTCTTTTTATCAGTGCACCATTTTTAATAACCATATAACATATATGGTATATTTTAATCACCAAAAAAATATTTTAAATAAACATATGATATATGGTTGGCCGAACAATAATCAAAATCTTGGCACCAATGGTTATATTTGTGTGGGTGTTATACGGTAGGCATGGGGTCAAACCCACGACTTACCCACTTTGAGTTAATCAAATATTCAAACCACAAAATATAATTATTTCCATCCTATATCAAGCACCAAATGGTTGTCACAATGGTTATGTGGTTGTTGTATGGGCATACGGTTAGGCGAAGGTTGCAGGGTCAAGCCCATAGACCCCCATTTTTGGTGTATCAGTACAACAATGTGACCTTAATTACAATATTTTTCGTTCCACATATCAATCCCTAACCATTGATCCAATGGTAAACCGTTAGACTACCATTGACAAGGTCAGAGGTTCGATTCTCATTGACCATCAAACTTGAAGTTTCTAGACCATTTTATCTCGATTGGGGGTGCCACATGGCATGCTCTGATTGGGCTACATGTCACCTTCTGATTTTCCCACCTAGATGCATAACCAACATACAGTCACCTTACCAGTCATTGAACACATCAACACACAGTCACCTACCATGTCAGTTCATAGTCAGCGCCACATCAACATGCCATGCCAACTTTCCATACTTTCATGTCATCATCTATATATTCCTTTTCAGCATCTGTACAGTCTGTTGGAGATATTACACACTAACCTATAATTATTTTCCTAAGTTTGATTGTCCAATGTTGAGAATGGTTCCTTAGATGAGAATATTCTCTCTAGAGAATATTCCCCTACAAAATATGACTTTCTTCTTCAGTTCATGGTCAGTTACACTCAGTTATACTAATGGAAGTCATTCATGCATGGAAGCCTCAGTTTTATCACCAATAGTTGCATGTTTTTCTCTCACTTCCACACGTGTGACTCAGTTAATTGATGATTGCATGGATCAGTTAACTAGGGCTAGGTGGCAGATCACTTCAGTGTTTGTCAGTGAATGTCTAGATCTCTCTAGATCACTACTATGGCACATTATTTACTCATGTATCCTATATCTATTGTAAATTATTCACCTTTTGAGTGTGGAATATAGTTAATATAAAAAATTTCATTCTTTCCTCCAATTTTGTCTTCTCTTCACACCATTTGCAAGTTGTGTACATTTCATTGTTAGCTTGATATTCTATGCAGTTATCTCAGAAAATATACTTGGTATTAGAGCCCAAAGACCACTAGAAAGGATCTTCACCAACACTCTTTTTTAGGTACCAAAGATGGAACAAAGAAACAAAAAAGATGGAATCTATTATTTACTCGTTGAAAATACTTCTCATGCCTCAAAACTATCTAGAGTGGAAGACAAAGATTCTACTTCTTCTTAGAATTAGAGGCTTGTACCAAATAACCATGGCAATGGAAGTAGATCCTGATTCCACCAATGACAAAAATGACTTTCTCAATAGACAAGATATGGCCATATGATGTATTTGTTTGTTTATGTCTCCTAAAATTTACCATCAAGTAGATGATGAATCACAAGAATCAATTCCAAATGAATTATGTATGATATTGGAGGTTCTATTTGGGAATAACAAATATTTCATGCAAAAGGTTCAAAATATAGAGCTAGTAGAAAATCCATTGGAAGGTCAATCCTCTCAATTTGACGAGCCTTCTACACAAGTATCCACACAACCTTTTGTTCCATTCATTGAAGATGATGTCTACTCCATTGCAGATCTATTTTTTGAATTTCATACAAAGGATATCATTCATGCATATCAGGAGCCACATGTAGACACATTTTCATTTTCCATTCATGTATTCCAGGAGCCACATGCAGAGATTCCCATGCATGCACCTCAATATCCAGAAAGGGGGCCATGCACATCACATTCAATTTTAACATTTTCTAAGCATAATTTTCAAAACAAAAATTGATATTTAAATTCCACTCAGAACAATACCCAATTTCAAAAAAAAAATTGTCCGAAATAGAGTCCGAGAAGTGAAGTTATGAACATTATAAAATCAACAAATTTTCAGTATTTTTACGGAAATGGCCACATGATTTTCAAAGTTTCATTCAAACTTCACATGGATTTGGATATTCTTCTTTAAAATAAGAGAATGTGGATATATGTGGACATCTCATTGGTGCATCTACTTCATCAAATCCATACAGACATCTACCTCTTCAACAAAGTCTTCAATGAGCATAATCTTACACATTTGCAAGGTCTCCTTGGAGTGAAGAACATAGTTTCTCAAAAATTGCCCTTGTTTTTATATTTTGATGCATTGTACTTTGAGGGGGGTATTTTCCCATGATGTTTTTCCTATTTCCTCTCTTTTTTCAGTGTTTCATTCTTAAATACATTTTACAATGGGTACCTAACTTGGCCGCTATTTCTAGGACCCATTCATCATGTACACCCTAGTAGTGTTCAGGGGGGGTGTTGGAGATATTACACACTCACCTAGAATTATTTTCCTAAGTTTGATAGTCCAATGTTGAGAACACTTCCTTAGATGAGAATATATTCCCCTACAAAATAGGGCGTTCCTGTTCAGTTAAGATTCAATTACACTTAGTTAGACTAGTGGAAGTCACTCATGCATGGCAACTTTGGTTTTATCACCAACCGTTGCATGTGTTTCTCTCACTTCCACACATGTGACTTGGTTAACTGATGATTCCATGGATCAATTAACTAGGACTAGGTGGAAGTTCACTCCATTCCTTGTCAGTGAGTGTCTAGCTCACTCTAGATCACTACTATGGCACATTAGTTACTGATGTAGCCTATATCTATTGTAAATTATTCACCTTTTGAGTGTGGAATACTATTAATAGAAAAAAGATCATTCTTTCCTCCAATTTTGTCTTCTCTTCACACCATTCACAAGATGTGTATGTTTCATTGTTATCTATATCTTTTGTGCAGGTATCTCAGAAAATCTACATAGTGCACATGCCACATCCTAGTGATTCCACATGTCACCCCTAGCCAACATTTTTCCTGTTTGGTCAAAATTTCAGAATGCGATAACTTTCTCATAGGATGTTTGTTTGACCTTGTTCAAGAATCATTGGAAATCCCTCGTCGAGATATTCAACATGAGTACATTTTCATAAGAAATTGATAAATTCAATTTTTTCAGTCAAATATCCTCTTGGATCAAACCTCCTCACAAAAAGAAACTTTTGGTCTGCCAAAATTATACATACATGGTTTGACTTGTCTCTATGATTTGTACACTCTAATAAACATAAAATCACTATGTTGGATATAATTAATGTTATAACAGGTCATCACTTGTACAAATTTCCCTTCTTGGGGTCCCACACACAACATGTGAGGTTTACAACAATGGAAGAAAACAACATTGGAGATGTGTTACCCATTTCCTACCAAACTTGGCTAATGGATTCTCCTTTTTGAGTTTCTCTTGTTGGATTGTTGGTGCTTGACCAACTCTTTCATCTACTACCTCTTTCTTCACGGGTGCGTGCACAACTTTCTTGTCCTCCTATAGATGAAGTTGTGGATGAAAATTCCATCATTTTTCAATCCAATTGCCACTCATATTATAATGAGTGCAATAATTCTTTGAACACAAGTTCTTATTTCCATTCTCCACATTTAGTCTTGGAGAGTGGTATTCAAATCTTGCCTCCTTCCTGGTAGACATGACCTTCTTATATGAGGACTTTCTCTTCCAACATTTGGCAACACAATGGTTATGTATTCCACAAACATACATAGATACATATACCATAAACTATGTCTCTCATTTATATTCTTCTTATAATCAAAGAATACATTGGAATAATCTGGTTTATTATATCTTTCAAGGAGGTTCTTGTTGCAATCATATGGGGAAGAAACTATCTTCACTCCTTCGATATGTTCACCTCTCATTCGAGATGCCTTGCAATCTTTTTCACTCTCATGAAGTGATGTTCCTTCACTCTGCATAAGGTATTCTTGTAATGGATTAGGTTTGTCTCTTGAATAATTTCTTGCTTCAATGACCTTGGAACATTATTCAAATTATCGTTTTCCATATCCCAAACCTCCATAGAGGTATTTCCACAATTTCTATGAGATTATCCATTCCTTGACCATTAATTCCAAGACCCTTTCCATCATAACCCATTTTAGTTAGAAATTTAAAACCAATACCATGAGAAAATGATGACTCACTTACACTGCATACCTCAGTGAAAAATTGTGAATCTATGGTAGAATATGATATTCTTGGCATGGTAGACTCTTCTTCATCCTCCAATATTTCTTCTTTCTAAAGATTTGCTAAATTTTCATCCTTGGATTGCAATTCAAGATGCAACTTTTTCTTCTCATCCTCAGAGACTCACAGTAACCTTCTCAATTCAAAATCCTCTTCCCAAATATGTTGGTTAATATCTTCAAGTTCCCGAAGTATTTCTCTCTTCAAATATTTTCCATGGTTGTCGTTTTGTAGCCTGCTCTTCAAATTACAAATTCTATCAAACATGTTCTGATACCAAACTTGATCCAAAATCCACTAACTTAATTTTCAAATAGTTTTAAAATTGAATGGACGTAGTTCAATTTAAAAAGTTGAATGAAAAATGAAATGTTGAATTGAAGGAAATGAACAACAAAATAAAATATAGAAGACATAAGCAAGTTGATAACAGAGTTCAACCATCCTGGGATATGTCTCTGTGCCCACTTCAACCGCACAACCGCGTTATTAATGATGTCAAATAAATAATTAAATCAAATGGATCTCCATCCTGTAAAAAAATGTCTTTGGATTCTCTAGGATGGATGCAACATGCTTTGGAACAACTTTCCCTTCTCTTTCTACAGTAAAAAAGGATTGAAAATGCTCGGTTCTTCAATTATCCAGGGAAAAAAATATGTATAATAATAAATTACCCACAAAAAAACCTTTCAATATCAAGCCATTGATCTACTGCAAAGGGCTTACTATCCTAGAAAAACCTCTCCACTCTCATTTTTCCAAATTTGGCATAATTTCTTCCAATATCCTCCTTCTTAGTCATTCTTCAAACTTTCTTTCTGCCTCAATGAAAGAATCAGTTTATTCCATGGTAAATTAAATAATGTAGCCTTATTTTACTCAATAAAACTAGAAATAAATATCCTGACTTCACTTATTGTCCAACGCTTTCATATTTTCAAGCTTGGCTTGATCCCAAACCAATAGCTCCAATGGCCACATCGAAGAATTGGTAGTAGCTTGCCTCTTTATCCATTCATGCAGCAGACGAGGAAACTTCTCGAAGAAAATCTCATGCTATTATCCAAGTAAAGATATATGCATTTCCATTGCTTTGAATTCACCCTCAATCCTTGAGTCTCTCACATGGAAAACTCATCTTCTTTCACTTCTATCCACTCTTGAATTTCCTCCTTAGATGGATGCTAACTTATTTTTTTTCGTCATCGATCTCAATAAGGATTTCATGTCCCAACAATAGAACCATTTTTTGGGCGCTTTCGATCCACACTTGTGTGCATCTCATCCTTCTTAACATTGGGGAATTTAGACCTAGGTTTCATCCATTTTTTTCCAACAAAACCCCAGAGAACTGACATATCAATACTCTGCCAAGGCCGAGGGTGGGTTGAGGAAGGTCTCACTCGAGATGCAGAGAGGATCACAGAGACCATAAGGTCGTGTGATAGGGATGAAGTCTAAACAAAAAAAAATTGATGTTGGGGACCTAACCTCCCTAACCCATCACATAGGTAAACTAATATATTTTCCATGTAATAAAGATTGACATTAGTTAATAAGGCCTATTTAATTAATATGAACAAGTCAATGCAAGAAGACCTAATAGAAGCTTATGCTTCTAGAAAAAACTTCCTTTAGAATGTTATTTAGAAGATAGGATTAGTATAAATACTAGTAGGAGGCATGATAAATCCTCATCTTGATAATTATTTTAATAAATCTCTATTCTACTAGAGGTTTCCCCCTCAAAGAGGAAATTGAACATTTCTTTCTATCAATAAAGGTATCATTCTTTTTTGTGATTCTCTACATTGCAGATATTTTATGTAGTATTATTTTTTTCTACTTAATATAACATAACACACTCACTATGATTCATTTAGGAATGCCTTGGTCTTCCCAAAACCAAGGTATGACTTTACAAACTCTGAAAAAACTCCCAACTTTACTCAAAAATAAATATGCTAACATTTGGATCCAATGGGTATGCTATCCTCCCTGTGAGGTAGAAAAGAATAGTAGACTATGTGCCTGACCATTGAGCTGATCCAAAACCCTGTCTGCAACTTGTTTCAATCCTCAACCAAGCAAATTGCAAACTATACTGTAAACTCACTAGTGAAAACTAAATTCTAAACACTAAAAACTAATAACTGTTGAAAATCACACTGAAAACCTCATGATGAAAAACAAATTGTAAAGGATGCTTGATATTCAAGCTTATTGCACACAATCCTACTCTAATATTATAAAATAATTGTCAGTTAAATTGATAAAATAATGCCAATGCAACCAATGTAGTAGATGGAAACTTAACCGAAGCTTGTATTCAACTTCTCCAAAAAAGAAAAACTTAAAGAGTGACAACTCCACATTCCAGCAATGACTTACTTCATTGCTTATGAAAAACACCAAATTCATTTCTACTAATGATTCCAATAGATTTGTATAAGAATATTGAAGATCATGAATGATTTTTTTCCTTTCTTGACGATCAACAAAAGACAAGAAAATATTTCATTCAGTTGACCCTTTTCAAATTGGAGTGCAACAATATGTTCACTTTTCACATCATCCACAACAAGCACATGCTTCATATATTCTTGAATGAATTGAGATAAAATAACAATCTCATGTGTTTGAGAAAAACTTGAAAATGTTCCTTCATTTATTTCAACAGGGATGTCATCTTTACCTTAAAAAAAAATTGAATTCATCAATTCAAAAGATACAAATTCATGAATAATTTATGCACCTTTCGAGGGATCTAAAACATCTTTCTCTTCTTCGCTATCTCTCTTCAAATCAACGATGAAATTGTCTTGTAAAGGAGATTTTATTAGAATATTTT
>ML833314.1:21166-51575 GCA_009831015.1 Picea engelmannii
CCTGTCCTGGGCAACTTTCAAATTCTGTTTGATTTTGATTATCTGATCTTCCATTTCTTTGAGTAGTTCAGGTCCAACAACTACTCTGTCAGCTGGATTATCCCAGCTCACTGGTGTATTGCACTTTCTACCATACAGTGCTTTGAATGGGCTCATCTTCAGAGATGCATGGTACCCATTATTGTAAGCGAATTCTACCAAATGCAGGTAGTCTTCCCACTTTGAGGGTTTATCCATCACATACATTCTCAGCATGTCTTCGATTACTCTGTTTACCCTCTCTGTCTTTCCATCAGACTCGGGATGGTATGTTGTACTAGAGTGGCTCTTCTTGTCATTGTAAATATCATTTTCTTTTTATTTTTTGCTTCAATAATTGACGCCATAGCCCTAGGATAAGGCACTAAATCTACTCATTCTTGGCAGCCTGCAAGGGGCATGCCATCCTCTGTGGAGCCAATGGGTCTTTTAGTTTGTTTTTTATCCTCTTTTAAGCCTTAGATTTTAAATTTTTTTAAAGTTTCATCCCTTTAAAGTTTATGTTTGGTAGGACCCCTTAGATGATTAAAGTTTTGAGTCTTAGTTCTAGTTTGATCCACAAATTGATTTTTGGACCTAGAACCATTTCAGCTCTTGACTTATTTTGGTCCCCTTCATGACTTGTCCCTAGGTCGATCCATCCTATGATTAGACTGATGTGACACACCTTTCTCCTCACTCATGACCTCATAGGCATGCCTCATCGTCCTTGCTTACCTATCCGATCATTTTTTGAGTTGGAGCACTGCCCACTTATTAGGTAGTTCCGTAGCGCCTTTCCCGTTTATCATACTTCCATCTCGAGTCATGATTTCCATGACTGATGTCATGTCCCTTGTTTTAAGTGCCAAAAGTTGGTTAAATATGCCTTCAAGATATTGCATTTACGAGCCCTGGTAACGGTTTCTAAGTTTGAAAAACTCAACAGTGTTGTGCTACGCAAATTCATAAGTTCTGATCAGGTGACAACAAGGCAAGAAAATTGATGCTGAGAAAGATTCGACGGCTGAATTTTTCACAATTTTATCCTGAGATTGCGTTGGAGATATCAACAGGTGTCTACTCCACAGGTATCCCGTGTTTCCTCCTCTGCATATTAATTTTCACAAGAAATTTGCGCTCGGGTTTTGGTTTTCCAAGTTTGCACAGTCGTAGGGGACTCATCTTTTCATGATAGCCTTGTCTTCTTTCTTTTTCAGACATGTATCTTCATTGCCTGTGTCTAAGTCTGATTACGGTTGCCTGCCTTAGCCATTAAAACTGCAAGCTCGTAAATAGCTTATCCTCTGCATATGCATTGCGCTACCCAGAGGCGCTGTCTAAACCCTCTCTGCCTTCCCTGTTTCCTTTCATATTGGAGTTAGGCATTTTTTACTCAATTGCAGAGAGCTAATTTTAGATTACCCCCTCACTGTCTACACTCTCGAATACATGCATAAGCCTAAGGGTGTAATTCCCAAAGTCAATCTTGGCTTATTAATCACCAGTCTATTTAAAAAGGGGCAACCTTGTACATTTGAAGCCTAATTTAAAGATTTCCTGGTCATTACCATCCCTTAAGCTTTTTAAAATCCCTCTTTCTGAGCCATGGAGACTCCTTAATCGAGGAAGACACACAAAGATGGAAAGGTGGAAGAACCGATGGACATGCATCCTTTTGATACAAAACCCATGGAAAGAGAGGTCTTTCAAAGAGTTGGGTGCCTCTCATTATGCCAGAACATGCAGAGAGGCCATCCATAGGTAGAAAGATAGTTTGCATTACACTTTGATGGCAGGAAAACCAAGCTTAGGGATTTTGAATTTGAGGTGATTGAAGCCTCTATCTCAACTGCAACAGGAATTCCCATTACAGGTGAAAAGTGGTTCAAAGCCATGGTTTTGAATTCAACCTATGCTAAAGATCTCTTTAAACCGGAATATCCAGCCCATGATTTTTCTAAAAGTATGTCAAGGAATCAATTGATTGAACAGTTTGACAAAATATTGAAGATCATACAGAGATATTTTACATGTGAGGGGAGATTTAACACATTGTACCAGTACCATGTAAGGTTGTTGCTACATTTTACTGGTAAGGTTCAGATGAATATTCCCTATTACTTGTTAAGGAGTATAGGTAAGATGTAAGACAGGATACAAGCCAAATCTAAAGATGTTGATTCTAGCCTCTTCCATTTTGGATTGATCAGAATGCTAGCCTCTAAGGAATTGGGTAAGAAAGAGATTTCATGGTAGCATTTTGTTGTTACTTCTCATTTCAAGTTGGATATAGCATCAACTCCTCAATCACAAAAGGTAAGTCCTTTGTCACCCACTAGTGCTACTAAAGAAGGGACCAGTAGGAAGAGAAAGAGAAGAGCCTGTGTTCAAGCTTCAGAGGCCAGTAAGCAGGTCACGGAAGTTGAGGAGGAAGTTTGTCCTTCTCCACACAAATATTTTTCACCACCTCCTCCACCAGAGTTAGAAGAGGTGCCTTCTTCTACCAAAGCTACATCCAAGAGAGGGAAGAAGCTTTTCTTTCCCTCTTCTCCTTCAGTAGTCGAAATCAAGGGTAAAATACCTTTCACAAGGTCATCAATTCCTAAGGAGGTTTTCAAAGAACAGTCTTTACTAGAAACCCCTATTCAAAAGAAGAAGGGAAAAAGCATTGAAAATCCTATGGAGAAATCAGAGACCCCTATCCAAAATAATAAGGGAAAAGGCATTGAAAATCCTGTGGAAGAAAAACAAGAAGCCCCTGTACAGAAAGAGAAAGGTAAAGGTACTAAAAGACCTTTGGAGAGAAAAGATGAAATCTCTATGAAAGACTTTGAGGAGCCTATGATAAGAAATTAAGAAACCCTTGTGCAGAGGAAGAAAGGTAAAAGCAAAGACACCAAGAAACCTGATGAGGTGGACAAGACACTTCCCATGCAGGTGGAAGAGGAGACTAAGAAAAAACCTCTTGAGACTATGCATAACACTGCTCCTTCTGACAGTTAGACCTTCAAGAGACTTATTAGGAAACTTAAAGATGCAAGAAAGGAGGTGGCTCAATTGAAAAAGGAAGCCATGTCTGACAGAGCCAAGATGACAGAGCTTATGGATGGCTACAGTCACACCCTTGACTTGGCCAGGTTTGTAGCAAGAAGGGCCCAACCCCTTCATAGATAGATAATGAATATTTACAAACAGAACAGAGGCTTTCAGTCTCAGAGCAAGAAGCTAAAGGTAGAGCTGAAGCACTTTCAAGATGAGGTAGCCCAAATAAATTTATAGGTGTTGGTTGAAGCTGCCATTGAGGATGAAATACCAGTAGCTAAGGAGAGCACAGCTACACTGAAGAAGCCTGTCAATGCTAAGAAGAAGAAGTATGCTATGTCAATTGAAGATCCTCTTTCTACCAGAAAGAGTGTGAGGTTAAGTGTCAAAATGACAAAATAGTTGGTAAAAGGTAAGCCCCATTTTTTAGGATGGTTCCTTTTTGGGAGGGTTAACTAAATTCAAATATTTCCTCTACCATCTATACAGGCCTCTAAGCGTTAACTATCAGAGTTTTGAGTTTTTTCTAAGTGCTAGCTTCCCCAGTGGTAAAGGGCACTACCTATTGTACAGTCAAGGCACCTAATTAAAATGGTTTTGTCATCATGAAAGACCACCAATTGTTCTACACATGTTCAAGATTGAAGGCGTTGTGTTTTGGGCAATGCTACCTAAACCTGCACAGAGACGCAACGTAAGTGGCACTATCTACAAGTGCTACATAATATTTGGGAGAGAACAAAATTTCCATACAGGTGCAACACAGTGGCACTACCTAACTGCACTACCTAATATTGCACAAAGAGCAAAGTCTGTACATATATGCAGCATAGTGGCGCTAGGTACAGGCGCTACCGAATATTTCATAGAGGGGAAAATTTTGATCGCATATGCAGCACAGTGGTGCTACCTTTTCTCCTTGTAGTGCACTACCCAAATTTTCTACCCAAGGAAGCTGCCAAATACACTAGGGATCTAGGAGGACCAATCTAGTAACTTTTGGATAAATTGATGAGGGAGAAGGTTATAGAAACAACAACCAGCATCATGAAGACAACCACATGCTTTGAAAGACACATGGAAAACAAGGAGTTTCACAGCAAAAAGGAATCAAATCAGTTTGAAGTTCGGTTGGATTAGTCACCAACATTTTCCTCTTTTATAGCATAGGTGGTTAGATAAGTTGTTAGATCAAATAAATGTTTAGAGTTTTTAAGGAAAGGAGGTCAGTTGTTACCTCCATTTTGTTATAAATAGATAGATCAATTGCTTTAGTAGGTTTGGATGGTTGAGCAAGGCTCCCTTAGACTGTAATATTTTGATGAAGTAACTGTGATCTAGTGATGTATTGGACTTAAGACATTTTGACTAATAGAAATCAACTTCTCTTTCAGCTTATTTGCTTCTGATGCTAAATGTTCATGCTTTGAATGATTCACATGAATGATTGTGGTGATGTTATGATGGATGTTTGATCATTATGTTATCATGATGTTTATTTATCTTCCTTAGTTTCTCAGTTCAAGAAGATCTTGTGTTAAGAAACTTTCCTCCTTAGGATTTTGTAGACATGATGTTTACACTAGCCCCTACATTTCTCTTATTCAAGTCTTCCCTCTATTCATACTTACTCCCAAACTACTAATTGAAGTTAGCCAAGACCTTGATTGTTGGTGCATGCTAGCCATGTTATGTGAGTTACAACATTATCATTTGAGTCCTTTTCCATTTGACTCTTTAAACACCCTTAGATTCACTTATACACCTGATGGGTACTGGGCTTGCCTTCCATGCAATCTGAAGGTGACTCCTAGTGCTAACAGGGCCTTTCCCAACAACAAGCCTTCAATGACTTGAAGCAATGTTTGTGCTCATCCCCAGTAATTTCATTACCATACCTACAACATCACTTTGAGATCGAGACAGATGCTTCAGAGTATGTTGTGGGCATCATTCTCACTCAACACGGCCACCTTGTGGCATATCATAGTGAGACACTATTAGATGTTGTCTATAAGTACCCTACTTACAACAAAGAAATGTACTCCATTGTGAAAGCCTGCCGCCAATGGAGACGTTACATTCTGGGGAAGGAGACAGTCATCCACATTGATCATAAGCCACTACAATTCATGCAGACCCAAGGAAAATTGCAGAATGAACACCATTAGAAGTGGTCCACATACTTAAAGCAGTTCCACCTCAACATCAATTATAATATAGGAAGTACCAATTGAGTTGTCGATTGCCTCAACCAACCTCTAGTTGCCGCACTTACCATGGTGCTAGACGCTTATGGCCATAAGACCTCTAGATGGCCTCGCCTCTATGAGACGGACCCTCACTTCTCAACCACCTACCAAATGTTGGGAGAAAACTCAGTGGTCACTAATTTATATCTTCAGGATGGGTTGTTGTGTTGTCTGGGCCATCTCTGCCTTCCATCAAGCAAGCACGTGAAGCTGATTTGGGAAGCTCACTACAGTCGAGTGGCAAGACACTTCGGTGTCAAAACAACAGTGGTAGTGCTGCAAAAACATTTCTACTAGCCGAAACTTTGACAGGATGTCAGAAGGTATATTAGGTCCTGCACCGCCTATGTTATTGCCAAACCAACCAATAAGAAACAAGGCTTGTACACCCCTCTGCCTACTTCTAACAAGTCGTGGGAATCCATCTCAATGGACTACATGTCAAGCCTCCCATCCACCAAGAGGGGCAATGACTGTGTTTTGTGGTTGTTGATCTCTTTTCCAAGATGGTGATTTTGGTCGCTTGCAAGAAGAACATCACTCGGGAAAAAATTAACAAAAATTGCCTAACCTCTTTTTAATAATTAATAACTAAACTTTTTTAATAATTTTACCTAACCTTTTAATCAACAAACAAGACTATATTAAAAATAATCCTAAAACATTATCCTTATTACACAACCATCTTTAACCAAGAAACTAATTATTGTGTTTTAGAATCATTTCTTAGAAACTATAATCCTACCATAGAAATTATATAACATAGGACATACCAATATCTCAGAGTTTGACCAAAATTTAAACCGACATTAGGTTTCTCTCTTAAGTTTTAAATCCAACCTACCTATTTTTCTCTGCAATTTTTCATATGTATAACTCCAGCATGCTACCCTTATCATTGACTATTATGTCATGAAGATGAATCTAGGTAAAGAATTCGAAACATCGATTAAAATTAATTTCACTATGGAAAATCCGGACAATAATTCTGAAGAACATCACTACAGAGGCCACTACCAAGATCTTCTTTGAACACGTCTACGTATACTTTGGGATCCCACAAACCATTATCTCAGATCGAGACAATCGGTTCCTCATCACATTATGGTCGATCATCTGGTCACTGCTAGATACCAAGCTCACCAAATCCACTGCCTTCCACCCCCAAATAGATGGCCAAACTAAGGTCGTCAATCATATGAACGTACATATCCTGCGCATGTACAATTCCAAGCACCCCTACACATGGGATGAGAGTCTTCCCTATGTCCATCATAGCTACAATCGAGCCCTGCATAGCTCAACTGGCCACAGCCCCTTTCAGGTGGGGTTGGGATCCCAACCATTGGGCCCCATGGATGTTGCACTACCCTTGGCGACCACCTCGGTTGACTCGTCCCCTGCTCCACCAGAAGTTGACAAAGCCACCCAGTTCCTTGAGCGGATCCAACACATCCACCAACAGGTTCATGATATTTTACAAAAGTCCAATGCCAAGTACAAGCATCACCATGATCAACATTGGGTGTCACATAAGTTTCAGGTGGGTGACAATGTTTGGTTGCACTTGCAGAAAGAACGCCTTATAGGGCCCCATCGGAAGCTTTTCCCACTCTGGTATGGGCCATACACCATCATCAAGGTTGTGGGTGACAATTCTTTTTCACTCAACATTTCCCTTTCCTTGGCATGCACCGAGTCTTCAATGTGGCTCTCCTTCGACCATATTTCCCACCATTATTGGACACCTCAGAGATAGCAGAGCAGTTGACACCAATAGAGCTCAACCCTGACTGCATGCAATAGGCATGCAGTGATCATATTGTGGACACACAGATCAAGGGAACCCGACAGCAAAGGATCCATCTGTATCGAGTTGTCAAAGCAGGGCAGCTTCTGCACCAATGCAAGTGGCTCACCCAAGGCCAAATTCAACAGACATTTCCTCATCTAATGGGGGAACTCAATGCAATGGAGACCATTTCTTCCGAAGGGGGGAGGAGGGTTGATCCAAATGGATGTCGGTGGCCTCCCACCTATTCCAACTGGTTCATTTTGGCATTTTTCCAGTTTGGCAGTTTTTTTTCCTAGTTTTTGAGTCCCTGACTTGTGGGATCGTTATGAGGCCCTAAACAGCGTTTTTAGGGCTCGCCACGGTCGAAAATGACCTTTAATAGTTTGCAGGAAAATGTTTAGCCCTCAGATAGACTTTTCCAATGGGCTATCGTGTGCCTAAAATGGAGATCATATGCAAAAGTTACAACCCCAGGAAGTTGATGTACTAACTTACCCAAACGGGGCCCACATGACTTTTGGCACTTCATCTCCTAGGGTTATGATTTTGGATGTTTAGGGTTTTTGACATTCTTGTTTATTGTAAAAAAGGCCTTCAGAGCCTCATTGTAATCATCTTCTTGTGAATGAGCACAGTCGTCACATATATCCCTAGAGACAAGCCGCCACCATTCCAACAAGCTTGTTTTTCACTGTATTTTACAGTTTCATATTATTTCCTTATTGAATAGAAAACCAGTTTTATTGTATCTTTGTTATTATGTGTTAAGTGTCTTTTAATAATCTGTATTCATTTTTTTCTGCTCATAAAACCCAGATCAATGAGTGCATGTCTCTTATTAGTGTTTATGAGTCTTTTCATTTGACCTGCACTAACAAGTGTTGTATTTATCCTCATGCTGTGAGATCTAACAATGTATTCCATTCCCCCCTTAGTAAGGTGGTATTTGTTCTCATGAAGAAAGAATATTGTTTTTCTAGCATAAAGATAAGGACTTCAAAACACTATGCCACATATATCAAGTGGTACAACATCCAAATCCACTTCATCAATTAATTTTGAAGCAATAGCAAATATGATCCTACATTGTTAGGTGACATTAAGTTTTTCTTTATCACATACCCAACCAAGAGGATAAGGTTTCGAATGTGGTTTTGTTTTAAGACCCATTTTCTTGACAAGTTCTTCATATATTGTTATAACCCTAAATTGCACCATACATGCATACATGGCATCAGGTCCTCTTACTTGCTATTTTTGCCAAGCCATCACTCAACAACTCTTCTTAAAAACACTATTTTTGAAGATATGCGCACCCTGCACCATTACTACCTGTGTATGTATGCTTGATGCACCACTACAGCCCATGTATGTATGCTAGCTGCACCACTATATCCCACGTATACTCGCAAAAGTTGAAAAAATTAAAAAGTTGCAAAGAATTCGTTGAGATTACGGGCTATTAGGTAGTTTCCCAATTGTTCCACCGCCTATATCCCGTCACCCAACCGAATAACCATCCTTTTGTCATATAAAAGGAGGTGTTTGGGTATCATTCCAAATATAAGCATAAGAACAGGGAAACTCTACCCATTTCACATCCCCTCCTTGCCCCAAGAATTCGTAGCCACCTTGTGAGATGTGTACCAGAATTTCCCATTCTTTCATTTTTCCTCCATCATAAGCCTATTCCATTCCCTAGAGAGAGTTTGAGAGGAGAAAGATACGTGGAAGCGCAGTTAGAGATTGGTGAAGAGGATTCCGGACCAGGTTCAAGGAGTAGTCATCAATCTCATTGTAAGTAAACACTGTGATATCAATAAAAGGAATACTTTTTCTATCCCGAAATATGATGTCTCAAATATTTGTGTTTGATTTATTCTTTATTCTAACATCTAACCCATGATTTATATATGAGATGCATGTTTGTAGTTCCATGTTTATCTATTTGTGAATGCAGGTCAGCCTTGGGAGGAGGCTTGTAGTCAGCGGAGCAATTGAATGTGAAAGGATCGACAGCGGATGTGGAGTAAAAGGTAAAGTTACCAGATCTTTTCACTTTGTATTTCATGCATGAATGTGGGGTATATTTAGGGTAGTCTAAGAAGTAGGGTACTTTTATACGGTTATATCTACCTACATGTTGAACCCTCGTGTATTCCATAGGGGGGTTTTTCCGCTATAGCAGAATTAGCGACCATATTGGGGAAGCCTCTAGGGTTTTTAGGGGATATGTTTTGGGTGTTTTAATTGGTTTTACTACCTTTTTCGAGTTTCTGTAAGTTGTTGAGTCTTTAAGGGATTCTGGTCACTTGTTGGTTCCATACCAGTTCTCCCTGCCCTGTTAGTCTGCCTATTTGTTTTCTTTTTTTGAGAAGTTACAGAGGTGTATGCGGCCTGCAGTGGGTCTACACGCGTACATACGCGCCCTGCTTTTACACAACCCGCGTACATAAGTAGGTTGCTTAAGTGTCAGTAGTGTGCTTGTGTCAAGAAATGTTTCTTTTAAGGAGAGGTAGTCAACGTCTTCCCTGATTGAAGTCATACTTCTCATGGGTTTCTTGATCAAGTACAGTGTCTCTATTGTTACAGTCGTAGCCTGGGTTTGACGTCAGTTTGCTTATTCTTTTAAAGATTTCTTGTGTTTTCTTTGAAAGGGTTTTAGATGAGTCTGTGAGTCTTTGATCAGCCTGTTTGGTGTCGTCAGTGACTCCCTGCGATCTACAGTAGGCCAAAAGTCAGTTTTTGGTTTTGTCTTGTTTTTTACTTTTTCCCCTTTCTCTTGCTTTAAAGAAAAAGAAAAATAATTTATTTCAAGTTTTCTTGTTTGAAGCATTTCAAAATAAAATAAAAAAAGATTTCATTTTCTTAGTTTGGTTAAGTAGTTAGGTTAGTTGTTTTGCTTGTCAGGAAAAAATAGTTTTTTTCTTAAGTTATTTACTGAATGCTTAGAACATTAAGTAGCTCATAGTCGAGCGGAATTTCGTTTTAGGTTTTTCTTTAAAAGATCTTAGAAAAAGTAGTTACAATAAATTGGTTAAAGAGTTAATTGCAAATATTTATTTGTCAAATAGAAGTAATTTTGCTTTCAGTTTCATTTATTTCTCCTTCGTCTCTCAAAACACACCACTAGTTTCATTTATGTTTCCTTGACTTAAGACAAGCCACTTAAAATTAACGCTAATTTAAAATCAACTAGACTTTATGTTTGTAGGGTCAATCAACTAGTCTAGGCTAGAGCCTTGATTCAGGGTGGAGAGGAAACTCTTCAAGGGTTACAAACAAACATACGAGTCAGATATAGGGAGTATAAAAGGTACAGTAAACATGAAAGTTATCTAGGACCCCCCTCTAACATAGGGGCTAAACACAAGGTCATGTGCAGAAAAATAGTGGAGATAACCCCTCCAAAGCTGGACCAAGCATAGTGGGGAACACATCTAGAGGACTTGTCGTGGGATTCTATCGGTCGCATTTGCCATGGAGCTTCGTGGATCTCAAATCCGTTCAAGGTCCTCAGTTGTCTTCAGGACCACTTTCTTTCGATACCCTCGATAGGTTTTGGGCTTGATACCCTACTCATTGCGGTCCACCCGACTGTCGACTGTACCCACCTGGTGACTGTTCGCGAGCTAGCAACCTAGTTGCCTTTATTCTAGTGACTTACACAGGTGACTACAAGGATATACCACGGTACCTAGGGAAAATGTCAGGCCACTCTTTGCAAAGTATACCCGGAGGGTGCTTCCATATTCGAGTTATACTTGCACCGGTAAGTTGCTCTAGTCTTGGCTGGCGTAACGGTTCTTCCAACTAGTTAGTGGTTTTCTTGCTTTATCGCATAGGAACTTTTTCTAGTGTGTGTTGGTTTTCAACATTAGTAAAAGCCTTACTATGCCGTTGATATTTTCACAAAGTGGAATATCAGGAGCTTCATTGATCATGAAGGCTTCAGGGCTTGCCGTTGGTTACATTGGAGACACCATCGCCACCATTACAGTGAAGACTTGACCAACAAGAATCATTTAAGGTGAACGGGTAGCAGGAAACTGTGCCTGAGCCATCCTCAAGAGGAGAACACTCGAATCTAGAGGAACCAAACATTTATGACCTTGGAGAGGAATATCTCGGGCCATTTAACCCTCTGATCACTGACTTGTCGGTGCCAATTTTGATACAAGTTGTCCCTCCAAGGGTAACACATCACAAGCATCAAATAGTCTTGCAAGCAGTGATGGAAGCAAAATGTTGCTACTTCATCTGGGAGTCCTCACACTCCCTCAACGACTGTCACCACTGGGGGAGTTCCACCTCCTAACCCACCTTCGTCGGTCCGGACCACCATGGTCTCAACCACCTCTACTTCAGGCAATGGTTGGATTCTTTCTATGGTGGCGATCACTGCTCCATTCATATAGAGTGCGACGGGCCCTCCGTTTTCATACGGGATGCCTGACTTTGATATGAACTTCGTCCTCTCCTACTCCACCTTACATACCATGGGTCTGGGGGCAGGGAGCTCAAATGCTCCTTTGCAAGGGTCCATGGGGGGAACCTCAGCCCCCTATAACGTGTTCCCTTACGATGAAGGTCATATACCTCCTTTGTTCCCCTCGCTCGGCGCTGCTCCCCAACAACTCGTCAGGCCGAACATAAAATACTTGTTCAAAGAAGATAGTCTAGGACCTTCTTCCTACACCACGTCGATGGGTTCTATGTCATTATCTTTGTTCGACGTGTTTTCTAATAATGCTTTCTCGTTAGATGTCATCTCGGCTGAGGGTAACCCTGGTTTTGGAAAACATAATCCTGTGCAGGGTACTATTCTTACACAGGGGAAAAACACAGGAATATTTTCCTCACAAGGACTTTGGAATCCGTGGCAGGGAGCAGTTCCCTCGTCAGGGATTTCGACTGGGGGAAACCCCTTCCATGGTCAATGGAACCCCAGGTAAGGCTCAGTACCTATTCCCATCGGATCGGCAAGGGGCAACCCTTTCCAGAATCTTTGGAACACAACACAGAGAGCAATCCCCAACCAACCCTCAACGTCCAATTACGGGAATCAATCAATGATGCCCCAACAAACACAGTATTTGTACGCTGGCCAAGGCCATGGTATTTACCAGAACCCTGGTCAGCAACCTAACTTTTGATGGCAGCCTAGTGCCAGTCAAACTCCAAGCTCCTTTCTTCCTGTACATAGTCAACAGCCCAAACTATCGTTTCTTGCAACGTTACATTTGTCAGACATGACAATATTGTTAAACGACCCAATATGTCACAATCCACGTTGGCCTCCCATGCCAACGAAGTTGCCCTCAAACATTTCAAAGTTTGAAGGTAAGCCTAACGAAGATCTAGGCGATCACGTGACCACTTTTCACCTATGGAGCTAGTCGAACTCACTATGTGATGACTCCGTACAGTTGCGTCTATTTCAACGCACTCTTATCAGGAGTGCCACAAAATGGTACATCGAGCTCGAACGCTCAAGATACTCTACTTTTGGAGAATTGGTAATGGTTTTCCTAAACCATTTCCAACTACCTGTGAGATACAATGTCGCACTGAATTGTTGGCCAACTTTGAGCAAACAAAGGTTGATCATATCTCGAATCACATCCGAGAATGGCAGTGTAGGAAGAGTTTGATAAAATTACTGGTTCCATCGGCTTTCCTAATGGAGTGGTTCCTTAAGTCTTTGGTACCTCAGTTATCCAAGGATGTTGCAACGTCGGGAGTGTTTTTCGAGGAAGAAGCGATAATGAGAGCTCAACAACTTGATCTGATATACTCTCAGTCTGGTTTACTCTACAAAGTTTTTCCAGATGTGCCACAGTCTATCCTTGACAAGGCCAGATAGAAGTCTAGACCGCAGGTCGATGGTATAGTTGGTTCAGCACAAGAAAATCCCACGGATCAACTATCAAATCAATTGCAACAATTGTCGATACAACAGACAGTGACCAACTAAACCTCTAGTTTAGTTGCTCCCCCTACTCAAACGTTGGATGTACATAGTGTGCAGTCGACAAACCCGAAGGCCAAACAACAGCCTAACGGAAAGAAAAAACAATGAAACAAGAAGGGTAAGGGGGATAATAAACCCACCAACAATGTTGGTGGGGGTAACACAGAGAAAAGAAAGTCGAAGTATCTTTGTAACCTTTGCACGAAAGACCACTCGACTCACCTGTGCCCTCGGCTTGCGGACGCCCAGAAGTTATTGGTGCAGCAGCAGCCTATTGTGTTAGCGAACCCATTTCCTCATGGGAAAATTTTGACTCAATCCTCTTCGAGCGGGATCAAGGCAGTCAGGGACCCCCTCCGTCTTCTAGTAATCCCTCGGCCTTGAACGTTTATATGTTGAAAGGTGATGCTTTCATAGAAACTAGGGCACATGATTACGGAATGCCAAACACTGATGAAAAGGGTAAAGAAGTCGTAAACCCATCAGTTCCTCTCCAAATTGAGAATACAATAGGCGAAACAAATGACACGCATCCCAAAAGGGGCGTTCAAGAAAGCTTCTCACAATCCAAACGCGAGCGCTGCCCAAAACTACTCTGTGGTGGAGGATTTGTCACAAACCTCTTGCCCGATGTCTACTTTGGAGGTCCTCCAGAGCTTCCCTTCACAGAGAAAAGCTTTGTTCGCTGCCTTAGGATCTGTCGAGAATTATAATCTAGGAACGATCATGCTTGATACGACCGACCTAAAACCTTGTCTCCCATACCGCGTTGTGTTTAAGATAGTAGTGGCTTACACTACGAAAACTTTTACCCGGAATATTTTTCGCACAGTGGTTGATGAGGATGCCTTGACATGTGTGATGTTGTTGACATGTTGAAAGGCCATTGGCAACCCATTTTGTCTCTGTCACCTACTCTGCTTACTACTTTTGATGGTCATTCTTTCAGACCACATGGTATCATCCCTTCTTTCCCCGTACAGTTAGGGGGGAAGACCATGTGCGTCAAAGTTAAAGTGGTCGATGTGCCTCTCGACTACATCCTTCTGTTAGGAAGGAGTTGTACCTATGCTATGCATGTGGTGGTTGCCACAGTTTTTTGGGTCTTGTTGTTTCCACATGAGGGCCAAATCGTATCCATTGATCAGTTGTCCTTCTCTCATCCTGACCCTTCATCGGGCACATCCATGGTCTCGATGATTAATACCCCTCAACCCGATAGCGTCAACGTAGGGGTTGGTTTGTGCCCACCTTTGATGGGTACTTTCGATTACCCGCCTCCTTCCGACGATGTCAAGCTCATATCGACTATCCCCGACTAGCCTAGGGCTGAATTTTTTCAAGTGTCGTCGTTCCGTACAACTTACTTTAACGATTCGTCGACTCTTCCTTCCCCATCGACCATGATGGAAGGGACAGGGCATCATGGCATGGCCATGCCCTTGTCCACAACAGAATTTGCATACTCTATTGTCCAGCAAGATTCAACCGACCCCGATCCAACTCTCGCACAGGAGTTAGATCCAGTTCTAGAACCTATTTGGGCTCAAGGTTACCTCTCCATATCGATTCCTTAGACTTGGTCTTGCCCTCCGACAAGGCGATTATAGAGGCATTGACTGGTCTAGACAGACCCTGGGATGATCTCCATCACAGATCTTATTTTCTCCTAGAGTTAGGAAGAATAGAGGAAGGTGAATTTGTGTTGACTATGACTGTAGATAGGTCTTGTCCTATTAATCCTCTGTCTACGCACACAGTTTATGCTAAGGGTAATATGGAAACCATCGTTGAAACGATACCTATTGGCATCTCCATAACCCCTGGCATAATGGAGAATGTCTTCGTCGAAGTAGACTGCTCCCCCAAAGAGATTCATATCTATACAGATTTATTTAAGGAATTCTACAATGTTTTTTCCTGGTCTTACGAGGAAATTCTAGGAATTGATCCAAGAATCATCGAACATGAGATAACGACTTACCCTGACGCCAAGCTGGTCCGACAGAATCTTCGTCCGGTGAATCCTCAGAAAGCAGCAACTATTAAGGCTGAAGTAGAGAAACTGCTCAAAGTCGATTTCATCTACCCCGTTCAATTGACGCAATGGGTGAAAATCCCGTTTTGGTCAACAAAATGAAGGGTATGATTTGCATATGTATGGACTTCCATGATTTGAACAAGGCCTGTCCAAAGGATAATTTCCCCACCCCATTCACTAACTAGATTGTCGATTAATGCACAGGTTGTGAGGTCTTTTCTTTCATGGATGGTTTTTTGGTATACAATCAAATACATATTAATCCCGAAGACCAGCATAAAACAACTTTTATCTATCCATGGGGTACATTTTCTTATCAGAAGATGCCTTTTGGCCTGAAGAATGTTGGAGCCACCTTTCAGCGGGCCATGTCTTTTTCTTTCCACGATCTCAAACATATAGTCGAGGCTTATCTCAATGATTTAGCATCATGATCTCGTAAGAGAGTTGATCATCCCATGCACCTCTGACTTATCTTTGAGCGATGTCGCTACTATTGGATTCACTTGAATCCCAACAAATGCAGTTTTTGTGTGATGTCGAGTCATATTTTAGGTTTCATAGTTTCGACAACAGGGATCATGATCTATCCTCTAAAGGTTGAGGCAATAGTTCAATTGCCTCCCCCGTGCACAGTCCCTCAGCTTTAGAGTTTACAAGGAAAAGCCAACTTTCTTCATCATTTTATCGCAAACTATGTCGAGATCACTAAAGGGTTCATGCATTTACTGAAAAAGGATGTTACTTTCTATTGGGACGAAGCCGCTCAATGCTCTTTCGAAGCGTTGAAATGAGCCCTCATGTCTACCCCTCTGCTTCGACCACCCAATTATAATAAATATTTCTTATTGTACTTGGTGGCGACAGAGTTGACCATCGGTATGGTCTTGGTTCAAGAGGACAATCTGCTTGAAGAGAATGTGATTTATTACTTGAGTCGAGGCATGGTTGGACCGGAACTCAACTACTCCCACGTTGAGAAGCTTGCATTGGCAACAGTTCATGCTGTCCAACGGTTCCTTCATTATATTATGATTCGTAAGACCACTGCCATTGTCGTTGTGAATCCTTTTCAATACATGTTGACACGACGTGTAATCGGTGGAAAGATCAATAGATGGATTTTTATCCTCTAGGAATTTGACTTGGATTTTTTTTTTTGCGAAATCTAAAAAGTCACTGGTCTTTGCGGAACTTATCTCGTAACTTCTGGTCGAATTAGGGATGTTACGCCCGAAGAATCACTGATTAAAGGAGATCTTTTTTTTTTATTTCATCTTCGGACCCCTAGAATGGATATATACTAGTCTACCTCCAGACTTTGAAGTGCCCTACCTCTACTTCTCACGATGAGCATCGACGTATACACCATTAGGCAAAAAAATATCTCATACTCGATGACACTTTGTATTGTCGAGGTGTAGATTGCATCCTTCACCAGTGTCTCACTCATGAAGAAGAAAAAATTGTCCTTAACGACTGTCACACTGGAGCATGTGGTGGTCATTTGTCTAGGTTGGAAACAACCCAAAAGATTCTATGAGCCGGTTACTTTTGGCCGATGTTAATCAAGGATTGTGTTGAATCGGTCAAGAAGTGTTACCCATGTCAGATCTTCTCTCGGAAGATGAGGGCACACCCCGCTCCCATGTTTCCCATCATTACAGTTGGTCCCTTCACCAAGTGGGGGATTGATTATACTACATGCCACCCGGCTTTAGCCAGGGGGCATCATTATATCATCATAGCAGTAGACTATTTCACAAAGTGGGTCGAGGCTTTGCCAACATTCAATAATGATGGCGAAACAACAAATCTCTTTATTTTTAACCAGATAGTAGCAAGTTTCAATATCCCGAAGGATATTATCACTGATCATGGTAGTCACTTTCAGAATAAGATGATGTTCGAGTTAACATCAAAGTTGGGGTTGAGGCAAGAGCATTCATCACCTACTACCCACAAGCGAATGGTCAGGTAGAAGTTGTGAATAAGTCCCTCAAGACCATTCTGTAGTGAACGATCAATTCTTCCAAGTCAAATTGGCATTTGATGTTGTACTCGACATTATGGGCCTACCAAGCGTCTGTAAAGACTACAACCGATTTCTCACCTTTTCAACTCGTTTATGGGCTGGAAGCAGTCTTGCCTATAGAATGCCAGATCCCATCTCTAAATTTGGCAGTAGATTTATTGCCAGACACTTCATTGCTTGAGGAACGCTTATTGTATCTCGAGCGGCTCGACGAGCAACGTCGTGACACAGACATGGCTAACGAGTCTCACAAGAAATGAGTCAAGTGTCAATATGATCAGTCCGTTCGTCCTCATATTTTCTCCGAAGGCGAACTTGTCCTAGTCTACGACCAAGATAAGGATCCCCTGGGGGCAGGCAAGTTCAAACCCATGTGGTTCGGACCTTTCATAGTGAAGGAGGTCTTAAACAAGGGTGCTTATCGTCTGGTTGACTGTGAGGGAAATGCTTTGGCAAAGCCTAGAAATGGGCTCTACCTTAAGAAGTATTACTCGTAGGTTGGTTACCTTGGGTGACTTCTTGTACATATGTATAGTTCTTATACAGATAGTTTTTGTGTTTTTGTTTTATGGATGTGTCATTATTTATGTCATCTTTTTCACTGTGGCAGATGTCAAGTGAATCAGAGATGTTTGTTGGGTTTGCGGACGATGCTAGCTGACACACTTAGAGGCTCGCTTCCGCAGCTTGGGTGATTTTCACACCTCAAGGCCAGTTACTATCTTCTAGAGGTATCTATTTAGGTGACGCCATGAACAATGTCATCGAGTATAATGCAATAATAGAGTTGCTTCATGACACTTTGTCGCAGGGTATCTCTCACCTCCGGGTCTACTTAGATGCTCAGCTAGTTGTGTCCCAGTTAAATGGGGTTTACCACGTTTTTTATCCTACTCTACACCAATGATTCCTTAGGGTACATCTCTTAGAACGATGCTTTGATTACATTATGTATATCCATGTTCCTAGGATATTAAATCAAATGACAAATACTCTAACTAATCAAGTATTAGATTGGCATATTGCACACACATAAAAGAAACACACACATACACGTGTACATACATTGTAAAAATGTGATCCATAAGATATAAAAGATGTGAATACACATATATATATATATCAAAAGTATCAGAGTACATAGGTGGGTGCAAGCGCCTCAAAAATAAATATCTGGCATACATCACGGGGCTTATGCCCTCAAAAATATACAAAGAGTGCCCTCGGCACGTAAGTGGTCTATCCTAGCTAAGCACAGGTCCTATTGGCCTTGCCACAGTGAACGATGACGTTCGCCAAATTACGAAAGAGTTGGACCCAGGTCTGTGGCACCCCAACTACGTGAGGCTGCATCAATGGCAGAAGATCCTCAGTCTCGGCCATGGGAACCGCACGAGTGAGCGCGGTGAGGTTCTGCTCCACCCGTCTCAAAACTCTCTCAGCCTCTCCGGCTGGAGGTCCCCTTGCTGCCGCTGCTGTTGGTCCAGCGATTTCTGCTGGTACTGCCTCTGGTCGAGGACGTCGCCTGGTCCTCGAGAAGTCTATTGGATGCACTAGTCCCACATCTATACATAACAGATACATAGTTGTCAGATACTTTGATTCACATAAAAATGATATATATTAAAAAGAAACTAAAAATTAAATAGCTTAAAAAAATAAATGTACCCATCTCTCCTCTCTCATCTCCAGGAGGTACGGGCATGTACGAATCCCTAGAAAAGTTGATCCCGGTGTATGGGTAGTCCTCTATCGTCGGAATCTGTCGTGCCCACCAATTGAAAAATGCATCATTGAAGGCCTCTATGGTCCTTCCTCCCCCCTGTTGCAGCAGCAATGCTGCCCATCTACACACTACTGGGAGTGAGGCCACATGCCCCTGCACTGTCTCTCGTGGACTAAGACTAGGTACCCTCTCAAAGAAGAATGAACATAAATGGTACCAAATCCGAAGTTTTTGTTACTCCACCCGCGATACTCGGTGAGATGTCTCTTCATGCAATCAAGCATGGTCGTACTCCAGTTGAACAATCGTGCATTTAAGCACTGCACTGCACAATGCATATGCACCTGAGAGGCCTGATGTAAGGCCGTGAATCCAGTGATCCGCCCAATAAGTAAAACTATCACCTTCAGTGATAGGTTGGTAATCTTGTGGATTGGCACCTGAGAACCTATAACTTTCTCAGTGTCATCCTCGCAATACATTCCAATCAGCTCGACGATGTTGTGGGGCCCAGGGGGAAATGTACGCAAGTTGACTGGTTCCCCTCTCCTCGAGAGGCCAGTCAAAAAATAGATATCCTCAGTTGTTGGAGTCAATGACTACCCCTCAAGCATAAACGCCTCAGCATCGGGGTGCCAATAATCCACCAAGGTATTCAACAACCTAGGTTGTGCCCTCATGAATGGACACCAGAAAAACTTCCTTAACTCATATTGTCTCAATGTGGCCATAGCTGGAGGGTCCTCATCGACCAAGATATCAATGTCCTCATCCTCCCTCTCTCTCTAGTGGACATACATCCTATTACATGACAAGTTCATGGGGGGAGTTAGCTCTTGCTTTTCATTTTTTCTATGCTATTGAGGGTGTACGCGGGATGTCTTGGACACAGTCGCGTATGCATGTGGGCAGATTGTTTTATGTCCGCAGACATATGCGGGTTGTCCTTGGACAACCCGCGTACACGTAGGGCCACCCTTTTTTAAAGGGGCGCACCCCCCCCAAAAAAAACCAAAAGGAATGCAGAAAGGAAGTATGAAAATGCAAGAGGGATTAGTTTATACTTACTTGGTCCGAGCGGAAGTTCGTTTCATCCTCTAAAGCTCCCGGAATCAACTCTTTTAGCAAATGGATCTTTTTATCTTTTTGATTAATTCTCAATTTGCAATGGTGAAAATGAGCTGGCAGCTTCTATTTATAGACTTTTTTGGCCCTTTTTGCCACTTTTTTGAACCCTTTTGTCATTTTTTTTGGCTTGAAAATCATTTAACGTGGTTATTGAGTTTCTCATTGGATATTGTGATACACTTCACTTTTGGTTTGGAAAACGTTTTGGGATATGGGTCACTTTTAAAGATTCTTTGGTAAAAGTCGTTTTTCCAACTTTTTGCATTTAAGTTAGGATTCCACCTCCACTTTTTGCATCTCGTTGTCTTTTCCGCTTTTCCATAAGATCGATCCCATCGAATTGCGACACAGAACTGTCATTGCTACTTTAGAAGTGTCACAATTTAGTGGTAGAGCCTTCCTCTACATGGATGCCCTAGGTAAATCCTGGTTGCATTTTTTATCCAAAAACAAAGGTATTACTGATAAATTGTAAGTTAGTTTAATGTACTTTTTGCATCGGATTGTTAAGAATGCGAAATACATAAACTTGTTATCTTGTTTGCGGAATATCAAATGTGACTTTTACTTGATGCTTATTAATGTATAAAGAGATCAACCATTAATATTCATGCTACAAATGAAGAGAATAGAACAGCAAAATAGAAAGAGAAATAGAGACAAGAGGTTGATAACAGACTTCACCAATCGTTGGCTACGTCTCCGGGCCCACTTCCAAGTGGATGACCTCTTTATTGCTCTTTAAAATGCTCAAAGTTCTCTTACAATGCTCTTTGTTGTTACATTACATGCTTCATGTATTCTGTGCAAGACCTCCTTGCTCATATTCATGCATGCACCATCAAAATCCTCTCAACAACATGAGAAAAATGCCTCTCAAAACATGTGAAAAGGCCAAAATTTACAAACTGCTCCTTCAAAACCCTGCATCAAAAAGTCTCTCTTTTGATCCCCTCATGGCCTCCAACAGGTCTGGTTTATATAGATTTGAAGTTGGTAACCATCTCCCAACTTCCTCCCAAAATCTGGGCTCAAAAAGAGCCCAATATCTCCCAATAATGGGCAAAATCCATTAAATCTGCTTAAAAAATCATTAAAAAATCACTAATATATGGTGAAAAACCCACATTTGTGCAAATATAGGGCTAAGCCCCCTAACTGGGCACGTGCCCCTGGTCTTATGGCGCTTTGCATGGGATCAAGGCTCAAAATAGGGTGCCTTAAGTGGGCTAAGCCCCTTCTCATGCGCGCCCCCTAGTTTTATGGGATATCCCCAAGATCCTTGGGCTGGGGCTTATCCCCTTGTGCACCCATACACCTTTACAATATACTTTAATAAAATTAAAGTGGGTTATATTTAATGAGCACCATCAAGGGCCCATTGGTAAAAAGGACTTTGGCCAAGTCTTGGGCACCTACCAAGAGGTCATGTGTTCAAATCCCATGAGCTCCATAACATTTTGCCACCAACCATTAACCAATACCATGGTGCCACGTGGCAGCCCATGACTGGGCCACATGGCACCCAACCATTTTCCAAACAAATGCCACTTGTCAACTGTTGGGTGGATCCATGTCACTGACTAGTCACCTTCTGTTGGACTGCCACTTGTCGCCACTTGTCTCTGCCATGTCAGCACTGCTAATGTCATCATTTGACTGGACTTGTTGACTTTTTGCCTGTTTGGGAAAACAGTCAAAGTACGATAACTCTCGCATACAACATCTGTTTGAGAAAGTAAATATATGGATGGAATCGGGAGAATGATCCAGACGCAATGGCATTGGTTTCATCCAATTCTGAGAAATTTGATTTTTGAGCATTTTCTGATCCTAGGGAGCCTCCTGGATCAATTTTGGTGTTCATGCCATCATTAATGAATTTAGGCTCAAGATTCCTTGTTAGTCCTATCCCGATTATGATATTAATCCTTATACGTCTGATGCATAATCACTCTTGGCCTCACCCTCAGGACTCCCAAAAATGAGTCGTCTTTAAGGCCTTTTCAGACTCTCTATTAATGAAAAGATTGTTGAGCGATCTTGTTTTCCTTCATGTTCGATGAACTAAAACTTGAAGGCACATCTATACAGCGGTAGTTTACCCCTTTTCCGATCTAGATGGTCAATTGTACGAACAAAGGTATACTCTAGGAACTTCGGTTCGCTAGAAGAGTATTCTCAAGTGTAAGTTTAACCCTTTTTCGGGCCCGAGGGACTAAATTTACGAAAAAGGAACCCCCACGGAGTCCATAGTTAATCTGTTTTCAGAATCCCTAAAATTGAAAAGATTGTCGAGTGACCTTTTTCCTTCACACTCGTTAAACTAGTCCAGAAGAACATCCCCTATGGAGTCCATAGTTAAGCTCTTTCCAGACTCCTTAAAATTTAAAAGATCGTTAAGTGACCTTGTTCTTTCACACTCATTAATTGGTTCAGAAAAATATCTACTAGCATGAGTTTACCCCTTTTTCCGACCTATAGATTAAGGAGGAAAAAGGTACACCTTGGGAGATTCGTCTCGTTGGGAGAGTTCTCCTCAGTAGATTTTATACTTTTTCGGGCTAAGGAGACTAAATCTAGAAAAAGGTTGCGAGTCCATAGTTAAGCTCTTTTCAGACTCCTTAAAATTGAAAAGATTGTTGAGTGATCTTGTCTTTGTCACACTCGTTAAAATGGTTTTGAATAAACATCTTTTCAGTGCTAGTTTACCTCTTTTTCGAACCAACTAGACTACCTTCGAAAAAGGTACCCCAGCGGAGTCTTCTTTTATGTTTTTTCAGACTCTCTAAAAGTGAAAAACCACCAAGCTTACCTTCTCTGGGCTCGTTAAAATTACATTGAAGAGAGTTTTCATCATGACTTATTAATCACATTTTCATCCCTACGCCTTTGGCCTAATGTCGGCTCAATGTTTCTCTC
This sequence comes from Picea engelmannii, assembly GCA_009831015.1. Taxonomy (NCBI): domain Eukaryota; kingdom Viridiplantae; phylum Streptophyta; class Pinopsida; order Pinales; family Pinaceae; genus Picea; species Picea engelmannii. The sequence goes on from ML833314.1 coordinate 44,103, forward strand.
AACTGAACCTTTGAAGCATGCCTTATATGCAATCCCTGTAGCACTTTGCCTTTGCGTCTTGACACCTTGACCCATGGATGAATTTTCCCGAGTGTCCTTTTCTTGCACATGTTTCCTTGCTCTGAGCATTAGTGTGTTCCTTGCACTTAGAACTAGTATGCTTGCGACACTTGTTCCTCCTTTGTAATGTAGCATTCTTTTATTCTTTTTCAAGCTCTTAAAAAATATTGAAAAAGACAAAAAAAAACAAATATACCCCAAAAAGAGGACGAAAAAGGTATTTTCTTTTTATGGCATCACAATGAGTCGCCCTTGGACAAAGCACACCCTTCTGTTTGTTCGTCAAGCTTTGGGATCTAATATGACCTTAGGAAGTTGTTCTCACTAAATAGAGTTGTGTCCTCCTCCGTTTGGTTATTCTTCCAAACACATGGAGTGTTTGTGTTGCCTCCTGCATCGTAGACTTATGTCAATGTCATGCTGCTCGAGTCTAATCATCTGTCATGCCATTGTCCAAGGGAAGTTTTACCAAACTTGTGTTGACCTTTCTGCAATTTGTCTCTTGACCTCATCCCTGACCATCCCAAAAGTCCAATCAAGTCCTTGTTCGAAATCAATGAATTTCTTTGCCTGATCACCAAGATCCTCTTGTCTGTTCCCGACGAGCCGTCGAAGACCTCTAGGTAGTGAAGTCGTGCACTCACATTACACTCCTACCCGAGTTTTGAAGATCTTGAAGCTATTGCTCGAGCTCTGAAGACCTCATCTCCAACCATCAGGCGTCGTTGGCTTCTTGAAGATGGATACTATACATGTATATCTTTGATTTTGAGATGTATATCCGTTGTGTATTGCTCACGGCTACACTTTATATAGTTATATGACATGGATCTGTAGTGTATTTGATTGGCAACAATGATTTACTTCATCCCGAGCATGGGTATGCCCGCCTCGGAGAGACAATTATTATTTTTTGCAGATGGCACCTCCCGAACTCTAGTCCCGGGCTCACTCGCTTCATACATTGGTGAATATTTGTAATGTATTTTGGCCATCAGATTCTCTTCTAACCTCACACATTAGGGGGCATCTGTTATAACCCTAAATTGCACCATACATGCATACTTGGCATCAGACCCTCTTACTTGCTATTTTGGCCAAGCCATCACTCAACAACTCTTCTTAAAAACACTAGTTCTGAAGTGTACGCACCCTACACCATTACTACCCACGTATGTACGCTTGCTGCACCACTACAACCCGGGTATGTACGCTAGCTACACCACTATAGCCCGCGTATACTCGCAAAAGTTGCAAAAATTAAAAAGTTGCAAGGAATTCGTTGAGATTATGGGCTATTGGGTAATGTCCCAACTGTTCCACCGCCTATAGCCCATCACCCAACCGAATAACCATCATTTTGTCATATAAAAGGAGGTTTTGGGGTCTCATTCCAAAGATAAGCATAAGAACAGTGAAACTCTGCTTGTTTCACATCCCCTCCTTGCCCCAAGAATTTGCAGCCACCTTGTGAGATTTGTACCAGAATTTCCCATTCTTGTCTTTTTCCTCCATCATAAGCCTATTCCATTCCCTAGAGAGAGGTTGAGAGGAGAAAGATACGTAGAAGCGTAGTTGGAGCTTGGTGAAGAGGAGCCCGGACCAGGTTCGAGGAGCAGTCGTTGATCTCATTGTAAGTAAACACTGTGATATCAATAAAATGAATACTTTTTTTGTCTCGAAATATGATGTCTCAAATCTTTGTGTTTGATTTATGCTTTATTCTAACATCTAACCCATGATTTATATATGAGATGCATGCTTCTAGTTCCATGTTTATCTGTTTGTGAATACAGGTCAGCCTTGGGAGGAGTCTTGTAGTTAGCAGAGCAATCGAACACGAAAGGATCGACACCAGACGCGGAGTAAAAGGTAAAGTTACCAGATCTTTTCACTTTGTATTTCATGCATGAATGTGGGGTATATTTGGGGTAGTCTAAAAAGTAGGAGACTTTTAGACGGTTAGATATGCCTACATGTTGAACCCTAGTGTATTTCATAGGGGGGTTTTCCCACTATAACAGATATTAAGTTTACTTAGGAACCCGAATCAAATAATGTAGCTATCTTAGTATGTTTAGATACAACTCTTATGTGCAATAACTCATTCCTGTTTCATTCATCAACATAATATTCATCATTGGAACTAGAACTAGTATGAAGAGAATCTTTACCTTGTACTCCAACCGCTGTGATATTTCCTTCATCTCCTGAATCAGAATCAAGATCTTGTTGTACCGTAGCAATGGTATTTGCCTTCCCCTTTCCACCGAACTGTTTTGGTTTCTTTTCCGGATGCATTTTCCAACAGTGGTCATCATCGTGACTACTCTTCTTGCAATGAGTGCAAGATGGTTTTCCTGCTTCTCTCGTCACTGTAGCGGTCTTATTGCCCTTCCTTTTAAACTTCTTAAAAGTCTTTTGTGCGAAATTGGAAGGTTTCTTTGTGGGATCTTCTTGAACATGTTTCCCCCTGCTTTGAAGGTGAGTGGCTTGCACACAAACATTGTCAAGACTAGTGGGGTTAAACAAGATCAAAGTATGTCGAATATAACTGTGAAGTGCGCCAATATACTTCATTAAAGTCTCATAAGAATCCAAAGGAATGTTCAATGCAAGAGCTTTATTCCTAAATTCTTCTGTGAAACTTTGTACAGTTTTCCCTTTACTTTTTCTTAAAGTTTGCCATTCCATCATTGCTTTATGTAAATATCATAATGGATAAAATTGCTTCCTTATCGTTGATTTAAATTCTGACCATGAGGAAATAAGCTTACCACACTTACTTCTGTCCTGAAGCTTTCTCTCCCACCATACAAGAGCAGTGCCTTCCAAGCGAAGAGAATCCAATTGCACTTTAACTTCCTCTTCATCAATGTGCTGGACACGACAATACACTTCAACCTGTTGGATCCAATTATCTAGATTTTCAGGATTAACATCTCCATTAAACATAGGTAAAACAAATTTTACATCAAGATTTAATAATGGTTTCTTAAAAGAGGCTTTATGGATTGAATGGTGAGAATGATGAGAATGCTCAGAGGAAGAAGAACTAGAACTTGAAGGTGAAGATAGAGGCTTAAGAGGATCTCCTCTAGCCCCTTGGTTTACCGAAGCATCATCATCTGCATGTGCTTCTTTTTTCTTCCCTTTCTTCTTCATCCTCTTCTCGTAATCTCCATACATTCACTCGACCATCTCTAACATGCGATAAAAGACTATGTGAAAGTTTTTCTTTTGTTCATCACGCTTGTCCTCTTCTGCCATTTTCTTCCTTTGATCCAGGTGGATATTGGTGGCCACCCGCCTATTCCACTTGGACCCACACCATTGTTTCTTTCAGTTTTTCAGTTTCCTTAATAGTAACACAATTTACTATTTTTAGCAGTTCTTCGGGTCTTGAACTTCCGACGCTGTTTTGAGGCCCTAAACGACGTTTTTTGGGCATGAATGGTCCAACGAATATGAGTTTGTTCCAGACTCGATATTCGTTGTTAGCAGTGTAGTCCTTAGATAGATATTTCTAACAATGTATCATGTGCGTCAAATGGAGATAGTATGCCAAAGTTACGACCCCGGGAAATTGATGTACCAATTTACCCCAACGGGGCCCATATTCTGGCGTTTCATCTCCTAGGGTTAGGTTTTTGGATGTTTAGGGTTTTCCATTGTTTCTCAATAATATATAGGCCTTCGAGCCTCATTATAACAAGCAGTTCAGAGGCCAGTAGCCGCCACATCTCTTCTCAGAGATAAGATACCAACATCCTAGCTAGTTTATTTCCATTCTGTCTGTAAGCATTTTTCAGTGATTTGTTATTAATGAAATGAAGTCTTATTTCCGTTGCATCTCTGCGTTTATGTGTATTTCTGTATTTCATTGTGTTCCTACATAAATCCGGATCATCCTTCTAGATACACGAAAAACTTCGGGATTGAAAGTCTTAAGAGTTCCTTCACCCTGATTATGCTTGGCCCCAGTAAGCATTCACACTCAACAATTCAAGTCAAAGATGACTGCTCTGATACCAACATGATCCAGGATCTTTTCATTGTGACTTATAAAGAATTGTATTAAATGAGCATAAATTAAAGTGCACCAATAAAAAATGGAAAACTTAAAAATGAAGAGACATAGCATCAGATCTGAACACAAAAACTTGATAACGGAGTTCGTCCCTGGTGGACTACATCTCCAGGTCCTGCTCTCAAATGGGTAGGTTATTTCATTAACTTAGCAAAAGAATTTGGCAAATACATGAATATACCTCATTTTAAAACAAGCTGCATAAATAATGCTCAGATCAGAAAATAGACATCACCACTAGATTTGTGGTGTCAAATTACCCAAAAATGACTATCTCCACGCTCCGATCCGACTCTAGCACTCCCAGGCCCAAGAAGAATTTTGTCTCGGTTTCCATGCCCTCTGCAACCTGCAATTATGACAGTGCTTGCCTCGTAATTTGTGCCCACGGTCGTATAGTATGGTCACGCCTCCCCCCTGCTCTGGGCAGATTCTACTTTTTAAATAATGAATATGGGCAGATATAACAAGTGGCATAAATGGCGCATTGGTTATGGGCAGAGTTGTAAAGGCATTGGGCAAGGCGGAGGTTCCGGGGTCAAACCCACCAGACTCCATTTTGGACATTGGTTTGTATATATATATCCGTTGAAACATTTTCTCCACTAACTATAGCGTACCTGCTATCTATACTTCTACCCACTGATAATGTTGGCGTGGTCCGCCAGATTTGGCGGACCCGCCATATATTGTTTTTAAACAAAATTAGTTCGCGGGCCAACACTGGACATTTCTGGGATGCCACATGTCGCCCGATGATTGGGCCACGTGGTGTCCATCGATAGGTACACTTGTATGCTGACGTTGCTTCCCTGTCACTCCATACTGACACGTGGTGCTTCCTGGATGGTGCCACGTGGCATCCCTGGGGGTGCCATGTGGCACTTTTCTATTGGTCCACATGGACCCATGAAAAACCCATTGGTGGGTGACACATGGCAGCCTCTGGTGTGAGCACGTGGCATGATGACATCAACAGCCTGTACGATGGCATCACCCTGCCATGTCAACTGCTGACTTCATGCTGTACAGATGATGATGTGTACCCTTGCTGATTGACCATGTTTGACCGCAAATATCTTTCAAATCATAACTCAGTTTGATGAGTCATTTGCGCTGTTAGAAAGCTTGCGACACACTATTCATGATCATGTTGTTTTCACTGAGTTTTGAGAACTTTGAATTTTTTCCCTTTCTTTGTCTACTAGAGCCATTCTGAGTGTTCTAAGTTGCCTCTATGAGTTCTGAGTTATTCTTAGCCTTCTCTGGATCCTTTTTGGATCATACATGGACACAAATAAAGAGCATACTTCACAGAGATAAGTTTCCTATCACATGAGAAGCAAAACAACACTATATTGTAGTAGTAGTTAACAATTTATACTTATTTAGGTGGTTGAGTAACATGTTTGTTATCCTCCCCACCTAAGTTCAATTCCCTCATAGTGGACATGTTGGTCTGTTATGATAAGACTAGAAGGGCAAACACTTCCCAGGATAGAGATCCACTCTAGTGGGCTTCAGGGTGCCTTAGCCCTTGTTAAGTTACAAGTGTTTGGTATATCTGCCTTGTAGGTTGTTGGATATACCCTTGGATTATAGTGGCAACTAGTAGGATTGATCTCAATCCTACAATAATTTATACTTATCCCTATATTGTTATAGAAAAAACTGTTCTCAACCAATTCACTTAGTTGATTGATTAATATCATACTATAACAATGACTTGTATAAATGTAAATTATAACACCGCATCAATAAAACAATGTTTGCACACATTACACAAATACAACCCTACACATATTGAAAAACCAAAGAGTAACCCCTTAAAAGACCATCAAGCTAAAGGTCACTTACCTAATACAAATATTGAAAACCAAAGAGTGCCCCTCAAAGGCCAACAAGCTAAAAGTCAATTACCAAAGAGATTGTAAAGCATGATAGAGGTGCCATGATGACTCTATGTGGAACATATATGGCATTGATAGCTCCAAGGAGATTACAATTATAAAAAGCTTTCAATGGAAGAAATCTCCTCGAATGAGAATCATATAATACTTTACAACACCGCATTGAAGAAATTTTATTTTAATGTATTTTACTTGAAAAATGGAAAGTAAAGAGAATTTTGGGAACTCTTGTCCCGCTAAGTTAGCCCCCTGTTCAAACAAGGTATTGGTGCCATCAAATCGCTGTAGACGAGTAGTTAGCATGGGACCTTGCGTGCAACTATTTTCCGTGAAATCCTCCATCAGAACCCCGGTTTCAACGCAAGCGCACGTTACCCATTTCTCATTCTCCCTCATTTCAATGTACGGAGATTCCAAATCTATTAAAGAAGCAATAATCTTTATGTAACGCGGCTGTATCTAACTGTATGCATCGTAAAAATTTTAAATGCCCAATTCGTACGCGACCAACCCCACCAACCATTGTATAATACGCGCAATCCACTTACAGAATCTGAAATAGTCTCTGAAACAGTCAACCATCTTCAATACAAACCCATAATTAAGAAGAAGGATAAACAGCCAGCAAAGTCGCTAAAACAGTGCGTTATGATCCCTGTAAATTCATAAATTCATAATGAAGAAGTAGGACAACCTCATTACTAACAAGTTGGATAAATAGTCAAGCTTTTTCGTTTTTTTATTGCGCAGAAGTTCAATCTGCTTCGTCGGATCTCAAAGTTTTCTGAAATTTAATTTCATGTCGTACGCTGTATACAGATGGGTTACTTTTCATTGACGACATCCTTTTCGCTTTTTAAATTCATTAAAATTTAATTTTATATTGTTAATTGCCATTAGAGGAAAATTGAGAGTTACCTGGTTTACAGGGTAGGAATTTGAAAATCAAACAAGCCTGCAAAATGTCATTTTTGACAGTGTTTTTATGTGCATAGTCTAAATATTCTATACAATTTAAACAATAAAAAATAACAATTTTGTCCAAATTTACATGGACTGATTTGGTTTTATAAAAACTGTCAATCATTAAATAGTAAAGGCAGAATTCTTAAATAGTAAAGGCAGAATTCTTAATTGAAATATCTTCCATATATAACATCAACCATCAACCGCTTTGATTTCAACTAATTTCTCCACATTCTTTGGAGCATCTGGCTGACTGATTTAAAATATGCATCATCCAAAAATGTGAAAATCATTGTCTAATTATCTCCACCGTCATAAAGTTAATCATGATTGGACTTGTAATTACTCCATGAGAAAGGAAGAGGTGTAAATGAAAGAGTTTATAGTTGTATTGATAAATCAAAAACTAAATCACTGTTAAAATATAGAAAGGATTTGGAAGTATCA
>ML833315.1:8338-19571 GCA_009831015.1 Picea engelmannii
CATAGAGTACATAGCACCATATTCTCAAGAAAAGTGGGAAGAAGACACGATTTTACAAAATAATTCTAGAACTACAAGACAGGGGAAGCATGACCTTTGGAAGATTGGGTTGAAAGGACAACTTCTAGGCAAAGAAAAATGATACTCTAGGGAGAAGGTAGAGGAAAAATATCCTCACCTCATTTGGTAAATATTTTAGGGACCAAAATCCTCCCTAAATGGGGAGGTGTGGTTTTTATTGGATCATTGTAATATTTTTCATCTATCTCAATGCTTTTAGATTGGAAAAATTTAGAGGAATCAACTTGTAGAGCCATTTTAACAGCATATCCCAATTTGGAAAACTAGGTCAAAAAAACCATCCAAAATATTTCGGATCCATTTCAAGGCATCAAATGACATTTTTTTGGGTCCCAACATACTCTTCAATTATATTTTATATTCTACACACAAAGACCTTTCTAATGGTGCAATAATCATCTTAATCAGAGTTCATATGTGAAAGTTATGCCTTCGACAAGTTGACATATCATGTTGACCACCATGGTACTAGTAGATGTCGCGTCAGCCCCCATTACTCAAAATGTGTGGGGATAGCCACATGGGGAATTTAGAGAAGATTCTATAAGTTCCAAACCTTATCACTAATTGAGGGTTGAGGAAGTCAAAACCCTACCCCTAGATGGCTATCGGGGTATGTTAAATATTGAGCCGCTAGGAGGAGAAGGGGATCCATTCTTTTGTATTGTATCTTGTTTGATAGATGAGAAAAACAACTGAGAGTGGTATTTTATGAGTGTTTGCACCCTCTTCGTCACCTTGGTGAGCAAATGAGAGGTGCTTACATGCCCAATTGGGTCTTGCTGAGCATGACAGCTGTAGAGGAAAGAGTTAGAGAAAGAAAAACAAAACTATAAGCAATAATTAAACTAAAACAAACTAAAATTATGAGCATATGGATATAGAAATAACAAACACAAAAGGACCAATATCACCAATGTTTTTAGGCTGATCTATTGATGAAATCAAAGCACAATGAAGAAAGGGGACTATGAGTCCCTTCTTCCTCCAATGGAAGGCTCTTGGACCCTCACAAACTTGCTCTCCTTACAAGAAAAATAAAAATGGTGATGAAAGAACTCCTTTGCAAACCCACTCAATGGAGAGGTGAGTTTCTCAATGAAATGGTGCCAAAATGGTCTTGTCAAGGATTGAGTCCTTAAAACAATCTAGGAAACATAACATTACATGAAATTCCTTGAGAAAATGAGGTTTCCTCATGGCTTTTTATAGCATTGCATTGGGTGATTAGGTAACTCCTTTGTAGTGTGAAGAGAGGATCTTTAGGGATTCATTAGGTCTTTGACCAGCCTACCATGCAGATTCAGCTAAGATTTGAGGGTCAAATCGGCTTGGGAGATGATCCATAAGTGGTTGGGAGGCCAACCAATTCAATAAATGCGCTGTTTAGCAGGTGCGCGGGTTTTTGCGCCAACAACCGCACATCGTGCGCACATGCGTGCATGGTACATTCCTGTTCTGCGCATATGCGCGCGCACCCAACTTCTGTAAAGCGCTCTTCAATTTTTGGTTACTTTGTATAGTTTTTGACCTTTTTGTAATGCTGTGAAATTAATTTAGTGCCATGAATGACTTCATTACTGTTTGACGATGCTGAGTTCTTGTCGCCATGTGCGGATGAAATTTCAGTGATAATAGATGCCCCCTGATGGATGAGGTTAGGAGCATACGTATAGCCGAAATCCATCAATGTTTCTTCTACTAAGAATGTTTTTGTAAGAGAGAGCAATAGTGGGATCGTTCAGAGCGATCCGTTGGAGAAAAAAGGAACCGGTAGGACCCGACCTTCTGAGAGTTGTGCAGAAAAATAGAAAACTGTGTACAAACGAGGCGGGCATGCCCCATGCTCGTGTTATGTAACTCTGAAAAAACATGACTAAAGTGTTGGTGTAGAAAACTGCAGCGCCCTCAGGGGCGGTAATGATAAAGGCAGAAGACAATTCTGCAAAGGAACATACTCTGAACAATAGGCAATGATCGCGGTAATAAGCAACGACGATGATGCGGGCATTGATGGCCCTACCAAGTTCAGAGGTCTTTGGCAAATGACAAAAATAACTGCAATAGTCACAAAGTAAGACCCACCATAACATGAGAAAGTGTTGGCATCGAATGTTATGGGGGCAAACGATAGCAGGGAGCAATGGTGTTTCACCCTGTGCCGTCCGAGATCTCTCATTAAATGGAGAATGAGAATCAAGATACTGTCGCCCTTCCGGAAAATTGTGCTGATGTCGAAAAAAGGGGGATGTGACTCCCAAAAGCAACGGGCTTCGTGGAATCCATTGAGGTGAGGAAGTGGCAGAGGTACATAGACGAAGTCAAGAAGTGGGAAGACTCAAGACTGCACTTGGTTGGAGGATGTATGAGATAAAAAGTGGCCGCAACCAGGTAACAAGGTCGAGTGTCAGGGGGACGACAAGACCGGTGATAAGTTGTGCCAGAGGCGGGACAAGGTGAACAAATTCAGAGGGTAGAGGTAAGTGACCTGTGGAGTACTCTGAAGATATGGACGATGCCGGCAAGAGTAGATGATAAGTAATGCTCCAACCAAGGGTGACATGGGTTGCGTGTGGCCAAAAGAAAGCAAGTCACCAACGGTGACGAAAAAAGGAAAGGTAATGACTGAAAATAAAGGTGTTTGTACAATAAATAATGAATAATTTTGGGGAGAAATGTACAAATACAGAAACGGGTGCCCCAGTGTGATATGCGTGCCCGAGGGAGGGCATAATTTTCTTGGAAAAATGATGAAGGGTGGGGGCCCCATTGGTGATTTTTTGTATGAGGTAGGTGAAATGAGGGTAGGTTTGCAGATGGGCAAACTAATTGTGGGTGAAATGGAGGGTTCATGATACTGCGGAAGTGCAGGTAAAAAATAGAACCGTAAAGAGATAATCTGGGAGTCCATGTGGAAAAGCTAGCAAAATGAGGAGAAGGAGAATGTGGCTGATTCACGACATGTTTGAAAGACTATCGGGACTCCCATCCCTATGAATAACAACATGAGTGTCAAAAAGTGCCAAAAGGTGCTATGAATGGGACAACTCATGTGGGTAAGAATGCTACCAGGTAACAGTACCGAAGATGCAAATGGAGGCGTGGGTACTGCAGAGCCGGGAATGGAGATCCTAGAGGTAAACATCAGAGGGTGTGACTGGAAATGTAAATGAAATACAGCGGGAGAGACTACATGCCAGTGCTGAGTATATACCTAAAGGGATGATGTCGATGAATAATGAGCCAGTTCCTGCACACAGAACAACCAAGTACCCAAAGTGAACGATATCTGAAGAGAATCAACGATATGAGCATGTATTAGACAAATGTGACAATGGGTGTGCGTACCTGGCCATGATATGAAAAAAAGGCACCCCGGAGGCTCTTGATGAAAAGTGACCCAGGGACAACTATGACGTAGGTGGCAGGATACTGATCCCGTGGCTGAAGACGGTTTGAAAAATGGACACCTTGGGCTCCCAGAATGGTGAGTGGAAGTTTTGGCAAAATGGCTATATATAGCCGTAGGGCCCACATTGCCACCTCATTTGTACCTGCTACATCAGTGACTAGACGAGAATATTTCAGAGGAGATTTGGAGATTCTGGGAGGACGAGGCATCCGATCGACGTTCTGCGAGTATTAGGTTAGTGGTCTGATCATCCTGCATATAAATAGGTTTTCAATTTTTGGGCAAGGCTTGTACGGGGGGCCGTACAGGGGTATTTAGGGGGTGTGGGGCCCACCTGTGCAGGCGATTCGGTGTAAGGCGCGCATACGTGCGCACCTATAAACCGAACATGCATGCATGGGTGCGCGGTAGAGGGAATTGGATCGAGCTGTGAGGTCGTCTAAGTAGGCGAGGATGATTTCAGCCAGATCGTGAAAGATCTATGTCATCGCCCGCTGGAAGGTTGCGCCGACGTTTTTTAAGCCGAAAGGCATGACACGATATGCAAAAGTACCCCACGGGGTAATGAATGCGGTTTTATATTGATCGGCTGGGTGGATTTGAACTTGGTTATAGCTAGAGAATCCATCCATAAAGGAGAGAGCCTCGTGGCCGGCACAGTCGTCGATAATTTGATCGATGAAAGGCGTTGGAAAGTTGTCTTTGGGACATGCATTATTGAGATCGCGAAAGTCTGTGTAAATGCGAATGGTGGCCTATTTTTTGTCGACGGGTATAGGGTTGGAAACCCATGAAGTGTAAGCGATGGGGTAAATAAACCCGGCCGTACGTAATTTGTCAATTTCGGCTTTGATAGCCGCGACTTTGGATGGGTGTAGCGGTCGCTGTTTCTGGCGAACTGGTGTGATGTCAGTCCATGTGTCGATGCGATGCTCGACAATAGATGGGTCGAGGCCAGGCATTTCTGTGTATGACCAGGCAAAAATATCTCTATATTCTTGGAAGAGGGCTTTATATGCGGTGATTTCCTGAGGAGTACAAGCAGCTCCAATGATGATTTCTTCGACAATGCCATTTTTAATGGAAATGTTGATTTTGATGGTGGGGGAAATGTTGGCCATATTACCTTCTTCAAAAGCGTCCAGGGCAGGAATGGGATTGTTGAACCAATCGATAGGCCCGGATGGGATAAAATCTTTGGTTTCGACCGCGTAAATGGGATTTTGGTTAGGAGGCATGAGGGATTCTTGTGGAAAGAAGAGTGCACGATGATGTAGTGCGTCCCAGGGAGAGTCTGGGTGGTTTAACTCTTCAAGTATTTCCTCATCGCATTGGAAACGACAAGAATATAAGGGATCGTGAGGAGTGATCTTGGTGACAGTGTGGTTGCCCCTTGATGGAGAAACAGAGGGAGCAATGCCAGGAGATGGTGAGGGTTCACTCGACATGAACCATATATTGAAGTACTGAGGGGTACCCGTGGTGGTTGGGTGGAGAGTCTCCATAGGGGAATGAGCAGGAGAGTTTGGGGGATTGCGGGGTAAATCCTCAGAGATGTCGGTTAATAACCATGGAGGCGTTGGGAGTGCCTCGAGCTTAGGAGAAGTGACATGAAGATCCTCAAGTAATGGGGTAATGTCAAGTATTGCCTCTGCAGGTTGGTGAAGCAGGGCCAATTGACGTCGCATGTATGCAAGGATCATAGGACACTGGTATGTAAAATGAGCTAGTGAATCGCAGAGAGAGAAAGGACATCTCATGCGTTCATTGACTGAAGTAGTGACATAGCGAATTTCAGTGATGTTTGAAGAGGACGTAGCAGGGCGTGGGTTGTTCTGAAAGTTCTGGCGTACGACCGCTAATGTCTGCTGAAAGCGCGACAGTGCTGGGCAATGATGGGTGTAGTGGCCATACTCAGAACATATAGCGCAAGCATATTTGGTCCTCAACCCTTTACTACTAGAAGGTTGGGTGGTAGTAGTGGTACTAGTAGTAGTGACGGGGGTTGTGGGAGTTTGATTGGGGGGGATCAAATTCTGTAATTCAGGTAGTGGTGGACAATTGTTGGTTTGGTGGCCTTCTTTCTCACATAGTGCGCAAGGTGGTGCGATGCATGGAGGAAGTGGAGTGGTGGGATCCTTCTTCTTCTTTCTGCCCCTAGCTGTAGCAAGGGGGTTAGTGAGTATGGGGGTTGTGGGGGTAAGGACAGGAATTGTCATGGGAAGTCCTTCCTGTGGGGGAAGGGATGGTCGGGGGACCATCTCCGGTGGGTGTAAATACCAAACGGGGATTTCTAACACCATATTAGGTAGTGTGAGAGTTGCGGCTACCTGAAAAGATTCAATACCTGGGGGAGGGTAAAAGAAGGGAATTTGGGTGAGGGGTTGGGGGATTGTCTCCTAGGCGGGATTATTCCCTTGAGGGGATGTGGATTCGTGGACTGTTGAGGTCAACAAGAGCACAGGAGGCTCCGAGGAGAGTGGTTCTATGACTATTGAGACGTTAGGAATGACTGAAGCCTCCTGAGGAGGAAGAGCATCCTCCGTGTGAGTTCCGTTAGATGAGACGACGCACACTTGATTAGGGGGAAGGAGTGGTGGTGCTCCATGGTACGTCCCTAACAAGGATGGATCTTTAAAAATCCCAGGACCCATCTCGACGAGTGGATATGAATCTGGGTTGGTGTGGATGAGAGGAAGAATGTTATCGAGGTTGGCAGATTGGTTAGGCTCATAATGTGAGACTTGGTCGATGGTCACGATCTTCCCATTGTGGGGAAACATCATGGTCCGAAAGATGGAATAGGCTACTGCCTTCATAGCGTACATGTAGCTACGCCCGAATAGGATATTATAATCGAGCGGGGCGTCGATAACTTCGATGTCAATGACAATAGTCTTTCCCCCGAGTTCAACGGGGACATTTTGGAAGAGCCCTTTAGGAGAGGATGGTTGTCCGTCATAAGCTCGTAATGTGATGGCAGAGGGTATTAGTTCTGGGGAACCAAGTTTCTGCCATACTGTTTTGGACATGATGCATGTAGAGGCACCTTCATCGATGATACACCGATGAATTGTGATGTTCCGTATTTTCACTGGTATTTGAAAAGCGATCAAGGCGGGAAGACGAGGTTCTCTGCTATCCAGATCGAAGGTGATGAGTCGAGTGTCTGCAGGGTTGACTGCCCCCAAAGCGGAAAGTAAATATTTCCGCTATGTAGGACAAGTCTGGAGGACTTCCAAGACTGACATGGCAGCCGGGGATTGTGCTAAGTCATCTACCAAGCTATAGTTATGAGCTGCCCTAGCGTGTGGATTGTGGACATTCCTGCGCAACGGGATGCGAAGTGGTGGTTCGGTGGACGGGCGAGGGATCACCAATGGGGGTCCCGTTGGTGTAGGGTTTGTCTCTGGAGAGATGGGAGTAGACTCAGCGGGTGTATGATACTGACGATAACGCGTTTGCAGAAGAATTTCTTCCTCACTGGTGAGGAGAATCGTACACTCTGCTAGATTGTTGGGGTTGTGGTATTGTCCCACCTGAGGTGGGGGGTGCTGTGTATCCTATTGGGTGTTTATCACACCTTGGTGTGGAATAGGATTTTGCGGCACGGAGGGAGGGGGTTGTTGCACATATTGTTGTGGTGCCTGTTGAGGGGCAGTTTGTGCAGGAGAATGGGGAAGACTACCCGAGTCTTTTAATCATTTGAAATCAGCGATCTGGGGGAAATGGTGAGTGTAATGACCGAACTCACCATAAAGAGCACAAGGGAAAATGGTTTTAACATTATTCCACCCTTGGCATTTGCTATTATTGCCCCCTTGGGGGTTTTGGTTAACCTGGTTCTGGTTTCCCCTACTGGGTTGGTGCTGTGGGGGTTGATTCCCGCCTTGACCAGGGTTGTTGTTATTCCCGTTCCTTCCTTTCTTCTTGGCATTGTTCGATGGATGAGTTGGGTTGGCTATATTCAACTGTTAGAAATTTTGGTATTGTTGAGCAACCGAAGGTTGAACAAAATTTACCCCCGCATGTGGATGTGGGGGAACCATGGGTTGTGGAGGACCAGGAAATGAGAAGTATGGATTTTGTGGTGGTACCGATCCATAAGGTACATAGGAAGGCATAGTGCTTTCGTTAGTACTATAAGCTGATGTTGAGGGAGTACCACTGTTTGTGGGGATAGGTGGATGTATGGGGGGTGCCGGTGGTGGTCCACTGATGGGTGGAGGTATAGCAACAGGGTATGGCTGTTGATAAGGGGGTGGGGGGTAATAAGGAGTGCCCCCATATGTTGGCGGGTATTGAGGTGTTCCATACATCAGTGGTGGTTGGGGTTGTGGACCATGGTGTGTGGTGGCACCTATTAGTCCGTCTGCTGAGTGAGACATCCCAGGTTTGTCTTGGCCAAAGGGCACAGGTTTTGGAAGGTCAGGAAGTACTGTGTATAAGTACCCTGACTGTGCATAAATAAGGTCATACTATTGGGCCTTACTGATGGCTTCCTCTTCGGATTGAGGGAAGGTGGAAGCTACATCCTTTCCAAGTAGAGAGACAAGTGATCTAAGAAACCAGTCGAGACATTGCTGCTTGGTGGTTTCTGCTTTACACAAACTACGTCGCCTACGCCACTATGAATATGGTCAGCGATGTGGGTGGCTAAGGTTTGTTTGAAGTTGGACAGTAGTTCTAGACCATTGTCATGGCAGATGGGTAATTGGAAGAAGGTCAAGAAGGCTTTGGCCAAGGACTCAAAGGTCCCATGGGACCCTGATTTTTCTTCGACATACCATTTGGCTGAGGGGCCGGTAAGTGTGCGTTGAAATAATCATAGTCTAATGGAATCATCCATAATGCTATTGGAAGAACACCATAGATGAAAGGTCATGACATGGTTGGTGGGGTCATCCCCTTCCTTTCCTTCAAACTTTGGTATGTATGAAGGAAGTTTGGTTGGCATTGCAGGCCATGTGGCGTCATGCAATATAGGATCATTGGTGAGTTTGGTGAGATCCGGTATGTTGAGAGAGGCCAAATATGGCATCTGTAGTGGGGTGGGAGGGTTAGCTCCAGCCATAGTGTGTTGTGAACCTGACCCTTGATGGGGATTAGGTGGGTTGGTTCTCCCTCCTTGAGAGGAAGTGGGTCCCCCGCTTCCTTGCAAAGGAGAGCGAGTGAACGGATGACCTTGGGAAGTTGACCCAAGTAATGTAGAACCAAGCAAAGCTGATCCTAAGATGGTAGCACTCATAGGAGTGTGTGAAGGAGGTACTGATGAGCGGGTACGACCAGATACTCCCCCTAATATAGGAGGGAGGTTGAGAAAGCGTCGTGAACAACGGGGGTTCTGTGGTTCCCCAATGATGTCAGACTAATGGTGTGAATATGTGCAACAAGTGGTGAGAGAAATACAGAAATAACAAGCCTTTGCGTTGAATGCTAACACAATATATATATCCAAATCAAACTGTAATCAGATGTGCATCATACATAAAATGAGAAAGAAGCATATATATGGGTAAGTGGGTTTTGTCCGCATGGGGGAATAAAAAAGAAAGCAAATGCTTGTGTCCTAGAAGACGTAACATCCTTCCTCTCATATAGCACTGGACCTTCCAATAGTACTCATCAGTGGGGTCTGAAGTCACCGGAAGAGACACTAGTGAAGGATGAAATAATTGGTTATAATGAGGGGTAGAGGGGGCATATCCCGAAAGAACTGGCAATATTTCCCAATAGCCGCACAAAATCCAATCAAGGTGCAATTGCAGCCCACAATTGCCACCTGGGTAGATGTCCTAAAGTTGGTCACTAGGTACCTCGGTCAAAGTGAGGCATTTAGATTTTCGACCTAAGAAATGGGTCACGGGCTGGATTCCATCCAAGAGGTGGGTGCCTCAAGGGGAGACACACAGAACAACCAGACCTCGGCCTTCAACCCTTCACGGGTATCTCCCTGCCTTATGGTGATTGGAACACTTGACTTAGATGATTTGAATTTCCCTATTTGACAACCTCTATGTTTGAAAATGTGAGAACTAGATAACGAGGAGTTATTTGGATGCCTATCCCCGAAATCCTACCTAGGCTAAAAAATTCTTTTGGCACCTCCCGTGGAGGAAAACTTAGTGAGTTTTTAGAAAGTTTTTAGATGAAGTTGTTTTGTGAGGCTGGGGGTGAAAACCAACCTCGTTTGATTAACAGTGGGAGTGGATAGTCCCCAGTATGGTCGCCAATCTGTTTGCACCCTCTTAGTCACCTTGGTGAGCAAATGAGAGGTGCTTACATGCCCAGTTGGGTCTTGCTGAGCATGACAGCTGTAGAGGAAAGAGTTAGAGAAAGAAAAACAAAACTATAAGCAAGAATTAAACTAAAACAAACTAAAATTATGAGCATATGGATATAGAAATAACAAACACAAAAAGACCAATATCACCAATGCTTTTAGGTTGATCTATTGATGAAATCAAAGAACAATGAAGAAAGGGGACTATGAGTCCCTTCTTCCTCCAATGGAAGGCTCTTGGACCCTCACAAACTTGCTCTCCTTACAAGAAAAATAAAAATGGTGATGGAAGAACTCCTTTGCAAACCCACTCAATGGAGAGGTGAGTTTCTCAATGAAATGGTGCCAAAGTGGTCTTGTCAAGGATTGAGTCCTTAAAACAATCTAGGCTGCATAACATTACATTAAATTCCTTGAGAAAATGAGGTTTCCTCATGGCTTTTTATAGCATTGCATTGGGTGATTATGTAACTCCTTTGTAGTGTGAAGAGAGGCTCTTTAAGGCTTCATTAGGTCTTTGACCAGCCTACCATGTGGATTCAGCTCAGATTTGAGGGTCAAATCGGCTTGGGAGCTGATCCATAAGTGGTTGGGAGGCCGACCAATTCAATAAATGTGCCGTTTAGCAGGTGCGCGGGTTTTTACGCCAACAACCGCGCATTGTGCGCGCATGCACGCATGGTACGTTCCTATTCCGTGCATATGCACGCGCACCCAACTTCTGTAAAGCGCTCTTCATTTTTTGGTTACTTTGTATAGTTTTTTACCTTTTTGGAATGCTGTGAAATTAATTTAGTTCCATGAATGACTTCATTACTGTTTGACGATGCTGAGTTCTTGTCGCCATGTGCGGACGAAATTTCAGTGATAACAATGAGCATAAAATAGGAGGAGGAGGATGATTCTATATAAGTCGTTTAGGCCATAGTGTCAAAAGGTATTTCCATAGTATGTTCCCATTCCTTTGTATGTGAATTTTATAACTAAAGCAAAGAGATAAAATCATAGGTCTCACCTTCTAGTTGGGTTTTATCCCATATTGGGTTTCCTAGGTCAAATCTTGTATTCATTTGTGTGAATGGTGTGTATTTTGTGCTTGTTCCCTCATTTTTATATCTTATTTATTTCTTAAATTCAAGCAAAGCTACTA
Source organism: Picea engelmannii (assembly GCA_009831015.1). NCBI lineage: Eukaryota > Viridiplantae > Streptophyta > Pinopsida > Pinales > Pinaceae > Picea > Picea engelmannii. The sequence goes on from ML833315.1 coordinate 19,265, forward strand.
ATTAACTAATTTGGGGATCTAAGGAAATAAACTGCAAAAATCTAAGATTTCATAATTGTTTAATATCTGTTGTGATGAACTATTCTAGTTGAATATCCATGGTATTTTACGGATCCACACACTAATTCCAAAAAAACTAGACTAGGGAAGCATGAAATTTGGCGGGTTGGGTTGAAAGGTGTTATAGTCCAAAAATGCCACATCTATTCATCCAAGACATTGGCCCATCCATTTATATACTTTGCCAAAAATACTATTGAGGCTTCCTTCTAAAAACTATTTTTTGGATAGTGTACGCACCCTACTG